>CM056049.1:102661578-102839078 GCA_029574335.1 Rana kukunoris
GTTTCTTGTGTTTTTCACCAGACACTGGAGGAGGGTGCCCACTCCTCCACACAGATCTTCTCTGCACAGGTTTCTGGGCTGTCGTGAGAAACACGGAGTTTGAGCTGATTCTCTATTGGGTTTATATAGGCCACGCCAAAATTTGACATCCTGGCTGTGTGCTTGATTGTCATGGAAGACCCAGTGACCCATCTTCAAAGCTCTAACTGAGGGAAGGAGAGGCCCAAAATCTGCATGGGTCATCCTCTCCTTAATCAGAGTCGCCCTGTCCCATGCACACTGTCTGCTTCACAGTAGGGATGGTGTTTGGTACTCATCATTCTTCTTCCTCCAAACCATGTACCAATTT
This sequence comes from Rana kukunoris, assembly GCA_029574335.1. Taxonomy (NCBI): domain Eukaryota; kingdom Metazoa; phylum Chordata; class Amphibia; order Anura; family Ranidae; genus Rana; species Rana kukunoris. Next base: position 102,661,928 of record CM056049.1, read on the forward strand.
TGGTCTCCTGCATGACTTTCTCCCATACTCCTCTGTCAAATTTTGACACGGGCCTTGTGGCTGTAAGCAGGGGAACCTTCCGTGTAGTTTTTAAACCTACGTCTTATGTATTACCAACGTAACCTTATGTGCTCTTTTCAGCTCCAGCTCCTCCCGTGTAGTCCTGGGCTGATTTCTCACCTTTCTGCATGAGACCCCACGAGGTAGATGGAGCCCCAGCGAGGGAGAGAAAGCTTCTTCCACTAATGAGCTCCAACAGCTCAGCTGCTTGGCATGCAGGATTTTGTCTCTAGTGTCTTTGGGTGTCATGTTAGTAGCACTGATTGTATGGGGTCATCTTTATGAATGACCTCAAACAGCCTAATTTAGGATAATAAATGGAGTGGAGGTGGACTAAAGGCAGACTAACATTACACTTTGCTGAGTATCATACAAATAAATGACACTGGAATTTTTTTTTTGATTAGCTCACAGTGGCATGCACCTGGACAATTTCAGACCCCTCCATGATTTCCATGGTGCAAAATAGGGTGTTCAAATACTTATTTTCTGCACTTACTTGTATTTGCTAATGTACGTAAAATAACCCTTCTGTTTTCAGCCTAAGCATTGTAAACTTTAAAAAGGAACTTCACTAATGCCAATAAATATTATTTTCCATATGCCCTTTACCCTTGATGTTCATTTATCCTGAATAAACATACTTACAAGCCCTCGCCATGGTTCGCTGGAGTCACAAAGCCTTATTTGCTAAATTGAGAAGTAGGATCTCCAAGGTAGTATTCTCATAAATACTACCGGTGACTCGAGCCACGCCAGAGAGGCAGCGGGAGATTAGGAAAATTAACAAGTGGCTGAGGAGCTGGTGTAGAATGGAGGGGTTTGGGTTCCTGGAGTATTGGGCCAACCTCTCAGTTAGTTACCGGCTCTTTAGCAGGCACGGTCTGCTTCTAAATGGGGAGGGTGCAGCTCGGCTGGGAGAGAATATGGCCGAAAAGTTAAAGGGGCTTTTAAACTAGGCGATGGGGGGAGGGTCCAGATGTAGCCAGCGTGGAACAAGGTTCAGCGGGTAATATTTAGGGCATTAGCGATAGGGTGACTAGAATGCCAAAACCCAAGGTCAGTAAGTTAACAAAACCAAATTACAACCTCATAAACAACTAACAAGAAAATAGTATGCGGCCAGACACAATTATGAGGCTTGTACAGCAATGCTAGAAGTCTGGCTAACAAGATGGGAGAGCTGGAGCTGCTAATGTACGAGGAGGATTTTGATTTTGTGGGAATTTCAGAGACTTGGCTTGACAGCTCTCATGATTGGCTGGCAACCATTCAGGGGTATTCCCTTTATCGCAGATATAGGGAGGATAAAAAAGGGGAGGAGTATGCCTGTATATCAAAAATTATGTAAACGTGAATGTGAGGAACAATATCGCTAATGGAGCTAAGGAGGAGGTTGAATCCTTATGGGTAGAGCTTCAAAGGGAGGAAACTAAGGGGAAAGTGATACTGGGAATATGCTATAGGCCCCTAACCAAAGGGAGGCCTATAGCATAGTTTGGGATGGCAGCAAGGATAGGAAATGTCATTATAATGGGGGATTTTATTTATCCAGACATAGACTGGACAATAGGAACCGCACATTCACCTAAGGCTCGCCATTTCCTAAATGTCTAGCAAGACAATTTTATGGGTCAGATGGTGAATGCATCATCAAGAGAAATTGCATTACTAGACCTACTGATTACTAACAATACAGACCTGATCGAGGATGTAGACATAAGGGGAAACTTAGGAAACAGCGACCACAGCCCAATTAGTTTCACTATAAATTAGAAATAGGAAACACAAGGGTAATACAAAGACACTGATATTCAAAAGAGCCAACTTACCTAAATTGCACTCTTTGCATGACAATATTAAATAGGATGATATTGTAGGAACAAAGAACACAGAGTGCTTTAAGAGCATATTAAATAAAGGTATTGGCCAGTGCATTCCAACGGGAAATACTGTTAAAAGAGCTAAAACAAATCCTGGGTGGCTAAACTCCAACGTAAAGATGCATATAATAGCAAAAAAAAGACATTAAAAATACAAGGCTGAGGGGTCATCGTCAGCATTCCATAATTATAAAGAATGCAATAAGAAATGTAAAAGTGCAATCAGGGTGGCGAAGATAGAACATGAAAGGCACATAGCGAAGGAGAGTAAAAATAAATAAATAAATAAAGTATATAAATAGTGAGAAAGGGAGGCCAGAACATATTGGGCCAGATTCACAGAGCCATTACGCCGGTCTATCTCCTGATAGACTGGCGTACTTTCAAATTTCCCGCGTCGTATCATTAGTTTAAATTCTCAAACCATGAAACGACGGCTTCGGGCTTCGATTCGACAGGCTTACGTCTTTGCATGCCTTCGGATCTACGCTGCAATCTTTTTGCGGCTGCTGGGTGGAGTTCGCGTAGTTTTCCGCGTCGGGGTATGCAAATTAGCTTTTTCCGGCGATCCACGAAGTTACGATCAGCCGTCGCATTCTCCTAACGTCGTCGCTAGTCTGCTTTTTCCTGCGTAAAGTTAAAGCTGCTATTATCCGGTCCATAGTTAGACGTGCCATGTTAAGTATGGCCGTCGTTCCCGTGTCAAATTTCTATTTTTTTTTTTGGCGTAAGTCGTACGGGAATAGGAATGTACGTAAATGACGCTACAAAAAAAAATGACGTTACGATGTAATTTCGCGCAATGCACGACGGGAAATTTCTGAACGGAGCATGCGCAGTTCGATCGACGTGGGCCGTGCCTAATTTAAATGATTCACGCCCCCTAATCTCGTAGTTTGATTCCACCGCGAGAAATACACTACGCCGCCGTACCTTACGGCCCGAAATCTTCCTGGATTCGTCTTAGAGTCAGGTAAAATACGGCGGCGTAGTGTATCTCTGATACTCTGCGCCAGGGCAATTGTATGTGAATCTGCCCCATTGGCCCCATAAAGGATGGCCAAAGTTTTGAATATATTCTTCTCAGTCTTCACAAAATAAAACACGGGGATACAGTAACCAAGACTCTAATATTAATTGTAATAAACCTGTCACAGAAAGCAGCCTCATGGCTATCAGAAGACTGAATCAGAAATAGACTTAAATAGACTTAAAAAAATTAACATAAATAAGTCCCTTAGACCAGATGGCGTACACCTGAGGGTCCCAAAGGGACTCAGTCAGGTGATAGCCAGACCATTGTTCCTATTTTTTTGTGGACAGTTTACTAACTGGAATGGTACCAGCTGATTGGAGAAAAGCCAATGTGGCACTAATATTTAAAAAAGGAGAAGCCACTAAGCCTAACATCAATAGTCTGCAAGCTATTGGAGGGGAGGATAATGGACTATATACAAGATATTAGTAATGAAAACTGTATCATTAGCAGTAATCAGCATGGATTCATGAAAATTCATTCTTGCCAAACCAATCTAATAACCTTCTATGAGTGAACTGCCATCTAGATAAAGGAAGGCATGTAGATGGTGGTGTATCTGGATTTTGCAAAGGCATTTAATACAGTTCCCCACAAATGTTTACTGTACAAACTAAGGTACAGTATGTAGGTATGGGCCAAAAGGATTAAACAATCCTGTTTCATTTAGTCATAAACGATTTAGAGCAGCCCTCAAAATTTTTACTCGCCTGCTCGCATTTGGCAAGTGAATATTAATTGAGGGCGAGTATTCCAGCTTGGGCGGGGAGCGGATCTGCTTGGCTTGGGCCGGGGCCAGGTCGGCTCGGCTTGGGCAGGTCCATTCTCTGCTCTGGCAGGGAGCATGTCCTCTCCGTTCAGACAAGCTACACAAGCTGCCTCCCTGGCAGTGTACAGGGATGGTGAGCACAGGCTGCCCACTTACTGACTCAGACCCCTACCTACCTTATTTAACTAAGAAGTGGAGCACAGTGCAGCCACCCATAGCAGCCTATCAGAACTCAGCTCACCGAGACCACACACCAATATAAGGCATGCTCTGATTGGTTACTAGGGATACTGCACTGAGTGTTCATGTTATGTTCTTGTTTCTAAAGTGTGAGGACGTACAGTCAGTTGGGTCTAGTCACTCAGCACAGCTGCCATAGCAACTGTACTGGCTTCTGATTGGTTGCTATTAGGCCCCCTTTACAGGGATACCCCACACAAGGCAAAGGTAGCTCAAAAAGGCCTTTGTCGCATCGGTTTTGGGTGTTTTTTTTTTTTACACCGTCTATGCACATTTTTGCGGTGTTTGGGATGCCATTTACAATGAATTGCGCAGCAAATGTGATGTGGTTTTAGCACGTTTTATAAATGCATGCAGAACTATGCAATTTTGCATGCTTTTACAAAACGTGCAGCTGTGAGTGGAGCTTTAGGGATGGGTTCAGTGCAAACCCAGAAAGAAGGTGTCACCTAGTGTAGCACACCTCTCTACCCTGCAGTCTGTATGTAGCGCATATTTACTTACTAAGGCAGTAATGATGTGTACGGTGTCTATAGCAGCCAATCATATTTTATCCTTATTTTATTTATCACAGTCAGATCAATGAAATATGCTTTATGTTAATACTGTTGTTGTTAATATTTGTTTTTGAATCTTAATTCTGCATAAAACATTTAACAGTGTCATTTCATGAGATAATTTAAGAGGGTGTGTTTAGGGGGTGGGGCGGGGTAGAGGTTGGGTGGGGCAACTGGTGGTAACACTTAAGGCCTAGTAGCTCAGTACTCAAAATTTTGAGCCCTGATCTAGAGGATGGGATGAATATCTCAATCTCAGTATTTGCGGTGATACAAAGCTATTGAGGGCAATAACTTCTACTTAGGATGTGGAAGCCTTGCAAGCAGACCTAAACAAAATATTAGGGTGGACAACTACATGCCAAATGAGGTTTAATGTTTAAAGATATGAATGCATGTTACTCACTAGTGGGGGGGAAACTCTGGGGGGAATCAAGCATGGAAAAGGACCCCTGAGTCCTAGTAGATGACAAAAAAAAATTGTATCAATGATATCCTTTACTGCACGTTGGAAACATGTAAGGCTTGTCTTTACCAATGTTAGTTTATACAATTACTGCATCGAAACAAACCAAGGAAATGGTGCTTTATGTTGACGTTTTACTGGGAAGCCCCCAGAAGGAGCTACTGATAAGCTGACACTAGTGAAAATCTCATTACGGGGATATATAGTCACGTGGTGCATTGAAGCTGCTGTAAGGTTGACTAAGCCAGCAGGCATAGAGATTTATATACCCATAGCTCTGTGGCTTCAGTTTACTTCAATGCAGCTATTCACTGTGAGAGAAAAGCTAAGACATAAAATTCACCATAAATCAGTGACAAAGCTGTCAGAGCAACCTGTCAGGACAGTTAATGCTAGTATTATTCTGCTAAGGCCTTTCAGGACATACACTATACTTTTAAACTCATTTATAAAAAGTATGTAGAGGTGTAAAGGTGGCCATACACGAACTAAGTATATTCATTCATAATGTATGTCAGTTTATAGTCAGTTTATAATCTATATTGTTTAATAATAAATATTAGTTTATATTAACATTTATAATATATTTTATAACATAAGAAAATAAGAAAATCAATAATAGTCAGTGTATAATCTATGTTATTTAATGATAAATAGTAGTTTTGAATATAATGATATCATATCAAATATTTTATAATATAAAAAAAACAAATAAATAATAGTTTACAGTCAGTTTATAATCTATAATCATAATCACAATTAATATTCTAAAAATAAAAATAATAATCTTTTCAGTAGTTTTAAAACAGAACTACACCTTATTTGTAAAAATTAATAAAACAATTATTCATTCCTTAATTTATATTTTATCCAAATGTATGCCCGGATGTACTGTCACATTGTTTGCACTACGTTCACTACATGCATTTCCCATTACACTTTGTAAGTTTCTTTACAATGATCTCATGTTATATATCACTTTAGACTCTGCCCCCTCTGGAGGGTTGGAGGTAGGTTATAAGTATAACATTGTGCTAGTATACAGCAGAGGAAGATACAGTATAATTTAACCTACTGTATGTCAGATTTACACACCAGCAAATGATGTGAGAACAAAAGTCTCAAGAATAAAGGACAACAGCTTTTTTGAACATATGAGGAAAAATGGTATCAAAAGTAAAAGAGATAAAAGCATTATATAGATAAATACAATGGCCCAGATTCATAGAGAATTCGATTATCCGTAGCGTATCAGAAATACACTACGCCGCCGTTTTTTACCTGGCTCTACGTGGAATTCAGGTAGATTTTGTCCAGTAAACGACGGCGGCGTAGTGTATTTCTCCCGTCGCAATCCATCTGCGCGAGTAGGGGGCGTGAAGCATTTAAAATAGGCGCGTTCCCACGGCGATCGAACTGCGCATGCTCCGTTCCCAAATTTCCCGCCGTGCATTGCGCAAAATCACGTCGTTACGTCGTAGTAGCGTCGTTTACGTACATTCCTATTCCCGAACGAGTTACGTTAAAAAAAAAATAATAATTTCAATTCGACGCGGGAACGACGGCCATACTTTACATGGGTTACGCACTGTTAGACCAGCAAAAAGCTCCTCTAACATTACGTAGCCAAAAAATGACGTAGGCGATTGCGAGGGACACTCGTACATTCGTGGATCGCCGTAAAAACTAATTTGCATACCGCGACGGTGAAAACTACGCGGACTCCACCCAGCGGCCGCAAAAATATCGCAACGTAGATCCGAAGGCTTATGAGGACGTAAGCCTCTCGGATCGAAGCCCGAAGCCGCCGTATCATGGTTTGAGGATTCAAACTAGTGATACGGCGCGCAAAATTTGAAATTACTCCTGTCTAACACCAGTTAGACAGGCGTAATCGCTCTATGAATCTGGGCCAATGTTATTAGTACAGCACAGTGCCAAATCAGCATATACAATACATATACAAGTATATACTAGATCAGCCTTTCTTAACACGGAGGAACCCTTGAAATCATTTTCTGGTCTCAGAGAACCCCTGCTAAAGATTACTATATCTACAGCTCATGGATACACTGTGTATATTTCGGAATGCCGCCTGGTTGGACCTAATCCTGTGAGAGCCGGGAGAAGGGAGAAGAGCTGCTGCAGATGTGGACCGAGATCACGCTCAAGTGAATATTTAGGCAAGTTTGCGGGGAACTACTATTAAAGTTGTTTTTACCTTAATGCAGATAATGCATTAATTAATTACTTTTACAACCACTTTAACTCAAAATAGAATATCCACTGCATATACAGTAAGATAAATCACTGAGCACATAGCTCTTTGCTCCAGAAGGGGAAACAATTCCTTGCTGATCCCCCAAGAAGCAGTTGGATATTTCCAGGATCAACTTTACATTTAACTATTAGTATCAAGTTATATTATGTGTATCTAGGAAAGAATCCAGACCTTTCTTAAAACTAAAATCTACTCAGCTGATCAGACCCACCTCTTGAGGTAGTCTATTCCACAGTTTCACAGCTCTTAGTGTGAAGAAGACTTTCTGAATTCAGAGATGAAATCTCTTTTCCTCCAGACATAAAGAGTGCCCCTTTGTCCACTGTGATGTCCTTAAAGTGAATAACTCAACATCAAGCACTGTTTACCCTCTGTTTTCAGGGGAAAAAAGTGTGTGTTATACGCCAATAAATACAGTATATTAAAAGGTAAGGTCCCAACACTGAACCTTGGGGTACACCACTAATAACCCTAGATCATTCAGAGTAAGAATCATTAACCACTACTCTCTGAATTAAGTCTGTTAGCCGGTTTTATATCCATTTAGCCACCCCTCTGTCCAAAATTTTGCTCACTTCCTCATAAAAAGAAATCAGATTTGTTTGACAACTTCTATCTTTCATGAATCCATGCTGTTACTTACATAAGCAAAATGGCATGATGGGCGAACTACCGTGCCCATACGGCCACTTCTTTAAGAGATTGCTGCCAGCCACCTGTGTTCGCAGGCACGAGAGCCAGAAGGCATTTGTGTGTAAACAGTTTATATTACAGTATGTCCAGAAGAGGAGTGTGGAGGGTATGACCGTGGGTGGTATATACATGAGAGGAGTGTGGAGGGTATCACAGTGGATGGTATGTACAGGAGAGGAGTGTGGAGGGTATGATGGGGGCAGTATGTACAGGAAAGGAGTGTGAAGGGGAATGATAGTGGGCAATATGTACAGGTGAGGAGTGTGGATGGTATGATACTGAGCAGTATGTACATGAGATGTGTGTGGAGGGTAAGACAGTGAGTGAGCAGTATGTACAGGAGAAGAGTGTGGAGGATATGACAGTGGGCAGTATGTACAGGAGAGGAGTGTGGAGGGTATGGCAGCCAGCACTATGTACAATAGAGGAGTTTATGAAAGTGGGCAGTATGTACAGGAGAGGAGTGTGGACAGTATGATACTGAACAGTATGTACATGAGATTATTGTGGAGGGCAAGACAGTGAGCGGTATGTACAGAAGAAGAGTGGGGAGGATATGACAGTGAGCAGTATGTACAGGGGAGGAGTGTAGGACAGTGGACACTATGTATAGGAGAGAAGTGTAGATGGTATGACAGTGGGCACTATGTATAGGAGAGGAGTATGGAGGGTATGACAGTGAGCAGTATGAACAGTATAGGAGAGGAGTGTCCAGAGTAGGACAGTAAGCAGTATGTACAGGAGAGGAATGTGGAGGGTATGACGGTGGGCGCTATGTATAGGAGAAAAATGTATGACAGCGGGCACTATGTACAGGAGAGGGGTGTGTAGGGTATGACAGCGGGCACTATGTATATGAGAGAAGTGTGTAGAGTATGACAGTGGGCACTATGTACAGGTGAGGAGGATGAAGAAATCTGGGAAGGAAACATTTAAATGTTTGTGGAAGGATGTTTAGGGACTGCGTAGTGTTTAAGCGGGCCATACATGGATTGAAATTACGCCAATTAAGCCGAGACCAGGCATAGTTGATCTATATATGGGCTAGCTGGTTTTACACAAGTCAACCTATTAACCAACTTGAGTACAACCAGCCTATCAGGTTTTTCCCAAAACAATCAGTGCTGCCAGCTATAATTACTGATCATTGTATTCACTTGCAGAACACAATAACGCCGCAGGAGTGAATATTCCATCCACAGGTCAGCAAGTGAGAGGGTGTATGGGGACTGGCTGGGGAGAGATACTAGTCAGTGGCTGGTGAGGCACTGGAAGTATCAGAGCCAGATACACACAGGTTACATATGCCATGATTGTTAGAGCGAGAGCAATAATTTTAGCACTAGACCTTCTCTCTAACTCTAAACATGTAACCTGTAAAAAAATGTAAAGCATCGCTTAGTATACAAAAAAATTGTGCTAACTTTAGTATTTTTTTATGAAACAGTTTCTTTTCATAAAAAACACGTTTGGAAAACTGCTGAACAAATACTATTCGATGCATACTAGCACATTATGCCATTATCTTGCCATTTTTTTTTTTTTTAAATGCTGTGGTTTACTACCGCTTTAATTAGAAAATGTATTCAGAGCAATGGGAAGCGCTGCAGAACCAACAATACAAGTTGGTTTATAGTTTAGCCTTTCTATCTACTTTAAGACAGAAACCGATGAGCTGGCTCTGAGGTGATCAATTACTTTTTTTCAAGAAGCTACACACTGTCTGATATATTCAAAGCAGGTGATAATCACTTCTCAGCCCACACAGTGCATTTCACAGCTTTTCACACAAAACTCTTATGCAGCAGCATTAAATGGGAGTACTTCAAGTGGAGGCAGACAGTAGTGATGGCATGAGATGAATGTGAAGTTAGTTCTGAGTCTGTAAAGAAAAGGAGAGCTTTGAGTAATAGAAAAAAGTATCGTTTGTGTTATTCTAATGTCTCCTATGTGTTGTTCTTCAGAGTATATACCGTACACGGGCAGGAATTATTGTTTTAAGCATATAATATAATCTGAAAATCCTGAAGAAGACTGGCCCTTCTCTGTCTACATCCCTTTCCAACAAAAACTAACTGGGTGTTTTCTAAAAATCTTCATTCTACGGTATGTTATTGACAGGAAACATGGGGCCAGATTCAGCAAAGAAGTACGCCGGCGTATCTCCAGATACGCCGGCGTAATTTTCAAATGTGCGCCGTCGCATCTTTGCGCCGATTCACAAAGCAAGATACACTGAAAAATATGGCTTCAGTTACACTGGACGCATTGGGCATTCCCATTATGAATATGCAAATGAGCAAGATACGCCGATTCACGAACGTAGATACGCCCGGCCACTTCATATACGCGCTTTGCGTAAGGCCTACGTCCGGCGTAAAGTTACCCCTGCTATATGAGGGGCAGCTAATGCAAAGGTATGGGCCAGGGAACGACGCTGTCAAATTTTATGTCGTTTACGTAGTACGTGAATAGGGCTGGGCGTAGGTTACGTTCACCCGTCATAGGCATTGCGTGCCAACATCACTTAGGGAGTACATGCGACGTGATTCTGAGCATGCGCGCATGCCCAGTTCAGCTGGCCATTCATTAGCATGGGGTCGCAATTAATTTAAATAGATGCCGCCCACCTCCTTCCTACTTTGAATTAGGCGGGCTTACGCCGGCCACTTTACCGCTTTGTGAATACAGCACTTGCCTCTCTAAGTTGCGGTGGCGTATCGTATTTCGATACGCTACGCCCGCACAAAGATACGCTACGCTACCTGAATCTGGCCCACGATGTGCTTCTACCCCAGTGTTAATTTTGGCAGCACATTTGGATTTAGTTTTAGTCTTAGTTTTAGGACTAAAATGACATTTTAGTTTTAGTCCCATTTTAGTCTCCTGCAATTGTTTTAGTTTTAGTCATATTTAGTCGTCTAAATCTCCAGGACATTTTAGTTGACTCAAATCATTTTAGTCAACTAAAACAAATTTTAGTCATCTAAAATCAAATGGGTGTAGTTAAATTGTAATGCATTATTTAAGCATTTCTCTACAATTTCCAAACTCATTATAAACTGCTGGAGTGAAAAATCTAATATGTTATTATTTATGTTATTGATTGAGGTCTGAACATGCACTACAGACCAGTGTTAATTTAGACGTCAAATTTCAATTTAGTTTTAATATTAGTCTTTTGACTAAAATGGCATTTTAGTTTTAGTCGTATTTTAGTAGACTAAAATGGTATTAAGTTAGTTGACTAAAATGTTTTAGTTGACAAAATAAACACTGTCCTACCCTACTGGTTCTGCTTGGACTCCTGAATTATTTTGGATCATATTTATCCTACTTTTTCTTTTTCAGATTAAATGTTTTCTAACTAATGTTAAATGTGTTTCCACACTCGGTGTGGAGATATATAGATATAGATAGACATCTCTCGCTCTCTCTCTCTCTCTCTCTCTCTCTCTATAGATATCTATATATTATTCTCTCTCTCTCTCTCTCTCTCTCTCTCTCTCTCTCCATACACACACAATATATATACAGTACTTACACATGGTTTTAAAAAAATTGTTTTCTTCTGTCAGTGCTGGACTATTTATTAGGGATGAGCCGAACAACCCCCCCCCCCCCCCCGTTTGGTTCGCACCAGAACCTTCGAACGGACCGAACGTTCGCGCAAACATTTAGAACCCTATTGACGTCTATGGGACTCGAACGTTCGAATTCAAAAGTGCTCATTTTAAAGCCTAATATGCAAGTTATTGTCGTAAAACGTCTTTGAGAACCCTGGTCTTGTCCCAGGGAACATGTATCAATGGAAACAACGTTTTAAAAACGGTAGTTTTTTTCTGGAGCAGTGATTTTAATGATGCTTAAAGTGAAAAAAAAAAGAAAATTCCTTTAAATATTGTACCTGCTGGGTGTCTATAGTATGCCTGTGAAGTGGCACGTGTTTAGAACTGTCCCTGCACAAAATGACATTACTATAAGAAAAAAGTCATTTAAAACTGCTTGTGGCTTTAATGTAATGTCTGGTCCCTGCAATATGGCTGAAAATCATTGAGAAAAATAGACAGTACACACACCACGTAGCTTTAGGTGCACCCTGCAGAGGACACAGGCAGTACACACCACGTAGCTTTAGGTGCACACTGCAGAGGACACGGGCAGTACACACCACATAGCTTTAGGTGCACACTGCAGAGGACACAGGCAGTACACACCACGTATCTTTAGGTGCACATTGGAGAGGACACAGGCAGTACACATCACGTAGCTTTAGGTGCACACTGCAGAGGACACAGGCAGTACACACCACGTAGCGTTAGGTACACACTGCAGAGGATATGGGCAGTACACACACCACTATCCCGCTATCCCCTAGACCAGTAACGTCTCTGCCTTTAATCAAAGGTAATATATATCTAAACAAACTTTCTGTTATTTATACTATCACTAAAGTTGTTTATATACTCCTTGCCTCTTTGAGGTAAGAATTTAGATATATTAACTTGTACTAGCTGAGAATTCTGTCTTTGATGTAATACTTTGCCCTATTTATCCCCCAAACTTATCACTACAATACTAATTATCTCTACTTGGCCTACTTTTACTAGCCTGTATACCCTATATACTTACTATGTTACCACAAGGATCTGTTGGATGGAGGTACATATATTGGCTTTTAAGCATTTTGGGGATATGATTACACTCTCCCTAGTACTCTTGGAGGATAACTAAGCTAGGGTCGCTTTACGGCAGTCCAAGCACTGTATATTATGACCGCCATTTTATCATCATTACTGTTCCTCCATTTGTAAGCAAATTGTGATATATATTGACACCCATCAAATGCCATATATCGATTTAGGCCTCAATAAACTATCTATTAATTCATGAAATTATAATGTTCTTCTCCTCATGAACTTATTTAATTAACAAATTTCAGAATTCATATCTGGTTCATTGTATAAACCTCATTACCCTGACATCCACACTATACAGCCAATTGGACCTGACTTCCATTGGCCAAACCCGTTCCCGGTCCTCCTGCGCGATCGGGATCTTTTTAGAGGCTTTAGACTTCTTGTCTTGTCCTAGTGATTGGCAGGATCGGTAAGCACACATATTTATATGTTTTTGTTTTATTATCATTCGTAGTTATACTAATTGTTAAAAACTTTGAAAGAATTGTACTATATAGTTTGCCACTGTCGTTGTGTTTTACTAATGGCATCCATTATTATATACAGACGACCTTTTTTCAGAAAAGACCAAGTTGTAAAGCCCTGAAGAAGCACGAAAGTGCGAAACTAGTCGGCAACCAGCATACTAGAACTTTGTCTTCACTTTCTGTAACTACTGTGGTCGCCCTCTAATCAATTTGTTTTATATGTATAATAATTTTTTATGTAAATTAAACTTTCTAATTTTGATATATTTATAACCCATGTGTTTGGTGTGCTTACCTTACTACTACGATTGACACCTCACGTAAAAATCCCAATAGTAGGTAACAGGAGTTCCCTCTATCCTATTTTCTTTGTTTTAATGTGCTTGTTGAGAGGATTGTGAGTTGTTATCAATCGTGTTTGGGAAACATTTCTATCCACCTCCATTCTTCTTTTTACACACACTACGTAGCTTTAGGTGCACAGGCAGTACAAACCACGTAGCTTTAGGTGCACACTGCAGAGCACACAGGCAGTACACACCACGTAGATTTAGGTCCACACTGCAGAGGACACAGGCAGTACACCACGTGAGAATACTGCAGCTAGCACAATCAAATGCCTGCCAGTAAATTAGGAAGTGCAGATCTAGCTAAACTATACAGTGTATAAATATATATACAACACCTGGGATGTATATATATCCTCTACACCAGGGCTCAAAATTTCAAGTCCTAAGCTTCTAGCCAGGCCTCAAGAGTTACTCGCCACCAGTTGTCCCACCTAATTAATACACTGCCCTGCGTCTAATTGCACCTGTAAACACGCCCTCGTATCTCATGGAATGACAATGTTTTATGCAGAATTAAGTTACAAAATTAAATATTACCAACAACAACTTTAACAAAATGGGACAGGGCACTGGGGGCAGACCAGAGGGACAGGGCACTGGGGGCAGACCAGAGGGACATGGCACTAGAACTGGGTCTCTTCCCCATTCTCTTGCTGTCGCCTCTGCAACTCCCATCCATCCTCTCTCTCTCCCATTCATCTCATTATCAGGAGCCTGTGTGTGCGGCTCCACGCTTGCATGTCCCCACTTCCCCCGTTTATTCAGGCTGGCAGAGAGGAGAGGAGCTGCAGCACAGCGGGAGGGAGTACAATCCAGCACTGAGATCCACACAACTGCACAGCCATTCACACCATAGCACAGCGCACACTGACACCGCACAGCACACATTGAGAACAGTCTGTTCACAGTGCTCAGGCTGAACTGTTGGACACTTACATAGCGCACAAGGAGAAGAAAACTGCACAAATTGGAGGGCTCCCGCTCTCATGTCAGGGCAACTTTCACTGAGCGCTGCACCGGAGTGGTAATTTTCACAATCCTCCACCTCACTCATTACTTTTTGCTCTCCAGCTACATTGGTCGGGCCCCGGGGGAGGGGAGCAGGCTCAGAGAGGTCATACTGTTAGGTCCCATGGCTTAATGAGAATTGTAAGGAGAGCACCTGTGTACTGATCTGCCTGTGCGCGGTTTACCAGACTACTTTTCCCAAGCATGCACCTTTCCTCTTCGGCCGCCAATCTCATCAGGACTGTAGGCACAGATTGCAGGGAGATTGGTCATGCAGCCCTGGCATCACTCGTCCCCAGCTTAAATCCACTCGCCAAATGCTAGTAGGCGAGTGGAAATTTTGAGGGCTGCTCTACACACTGTAACTTACTAACTAGCCTGCCTGCCTGCCTGCCTGCTCTATCTACCTACTAAAAATGACACTCTCTCTCTCTCTCTCTCTCTCTCTCTGTCTTCTCTCTTTTAACCACCGCAACACACTAGACAAGACTGACCTGCAGGCAGCCTTTTCTAGTGTGGGGAAAGTGTACTAAACCCCCTGAGCCATAATTGGCCAAAGCCACCTCCGTTTTTTACAAGCTGTGATTAGCCAAGCATGTGGGTCATAGTGCATGTAATTCGATGAACGATCGAACATGTGATGTTCGAGTCAAACATGAGTTTGACTCGAATACGAAGCTCATCCCTACTATTTATATGTGTTCCTATGGGGGAGCTACAGCCAGCACTAAGGCTACCTTCCCTTCTTTATTCTGCAGCCCTTTAATCTTGCAGACCTGTGCCTCCTCTGCTCTCATATGCCAACTTTCTTCTACCTGCCGAAAGGATTTCTTTGTAAAATAACTGAAAGAACACACTGAGCCCAGCTGCCAGCTTTTCAGTGGAGACATACTATAGTAGTAGATGGCAACTTGTGTTGTTGTAAATGACAGTGTGCTGTAGAAGAGTGTTGTGATTCACAAACACACAAGCCCACAACAACACAAGCCAACTACTGCACTAGTCTCCCTAGGACCATTGAACCCTGACTTGCCAATCAGCTCCTCTGGGAAGTTAAACTAGAATAGAAGCTAGTGACAACACAAGTCAGCAATTACTACTCCAGTCACTGTCCTCTGAAAAGCTGATGGGTGAGTCTAGGCTTAGTATTTCTTTTTACTACAAAGAAGGTGGTATAGAAGAGCAAAAAGACACAAGACTGCAATATTGCATTGCAGAGCTGCAGATGTACTGTCTGGTAGATAGCAGTTAAGTGATCTCTCTCTGTTACACACCCCTTCCTCCTGGGCTGTCAGTCAGAGGTAGTTAGTTATTCATCTCCTTGTTGTGAGCAGTGTGGTCGGACAGTGGTGAGGAAGGGAGTGCAACCTTTCCAACCACACTGCTCATTGACTACTGTGGAAGTTTGAATGGGACCAAGTGCTACGTGTCCCTGCATTTAACAAGCAACTTCTAACGATACTTACATAGTTGGTATGGTTGAATAAAGATACTGGTCAAATCAGTTCCACCTGTGTGCCTGTGTATGTGTGTGTGTTTATGTCACTACAAATTACCATATCCCTATACATTGTATTCACTAAGAAACACAACTAACATTTTTTTTATGTATCTACACTCCTTGCTGACCCCATCAACTGTGGAAGGGAGTTTCACATCCTCTTGACCTAATGCCGCGTACACACGATCACTTTATGTGATGAAAAAAAACGACGTTTTCTGTGAAGTAAAAAAACAACATTTTTGAAACTTCAATTTTCAAAGACGATGTTGCCTACACACCATCGTTTTTTTCACAATGCTCTAGCAAAGCAAGGTTACGTTCACCACTCTTTTCCATTGAAGCTCGCTTCATAACTAGCTTCTGGGCATGCGCGGGTTGAAAAACGTCGTTTTAAACAACGTTTTTTTTGCTACACGGTGGTTTTTATGTGAAACAAAAAAAGACGTTTTGAAAAACGACACAAAAAATTGAAGCATGCTTCAATTTTTTTTTGTCGTTTTTCACAAGACATAAAACAACGTTTTCCCCCACACACAGTCATTTAAATTGACGTTTTTAAAAACGTAGTTTTTTTTTCATCACATAAAGTGATCGTGTGTAGCAGTCCATAGCACACGCATGCTTCTTAAAGTGAAATTTTCTTGTTGTCATTTTTTCAAATTACTTTTTTTATTTTATTTTTTATTTTTTTGCATTTTAGTCTAAATATGGGATCTGAGGTCTTTTTGACCCCAGATCTGATATTTAACAGGACCTGTCATGATTTTTCCTATTAAATGGGATGTTTACATTCCTTGTAATAGTAATAAAAGTGACCCATTTTTTTTGTGTAAAAATGAATAAACAAAAATAAATATGAAAACTATTTTTTTTTTAAGTGCCCCGTCCAGACGAGCTCGCGCGCAGAAGCGAACGCATACGTGAATAGCGCCCGCATATGAAAACAGTCTTCAAACCACACAAGTGAGATATCACTGCGATTGTTAGAGCCAGAGCAATAATTCTAGCCATAGACCTCCTCTGTAACTCATAAGATGCAACCTATAGAATTTTTTAGACGTCGCCTATGGAGATTTTTAAGGTTAAATGTTTGACACCATTCCACGAGCGGGAGCAATTTTGAAGCGTAACATGTTGGGTATCATTTTACTCGGCGTAACATTATCTTTCACAATATAAAAAAAATGGGCTAACTTTACTGTTGTCTTATTTTTTAATTGAAAAAGTGAGTTTTTTCCCAAAAAAATGCGCTTGCAAGACCGCTGCGCAAATATGGTGTCACAGAAAGTATTGCAATGACCGCCATTTTATTCTCTAGGGTGTTAGAAAAAATATATATGCAATGTTTGGGGGTTTTAAGCAATTTTCTAGCAAAAAAAACCCTGTTTTAATCATCAAATCTGAAAAACAGGCAAGGTCCATAATGGTTAAAGGGGTTGTAAAGGTTCATCTTTTATTTTTTAAATTGGTTCCTTGAAGCTAGTGCATTGTTGGTTCACTAACCCTTTCCTTCAATTTCCCTTCTAAATGTTTTTTTTTCTTTGTCTGAATTTCTCACTTCCTGTTTCTCCTCAGTAAGCTTTCCACTATCATCCGAGCAGGGGAAAGTCATTTAGAACAGCTTACTGAACACCTTACTGAGGAGCAACAGGAAGTGAGAAATTCAGACAAAGAAAACAAAGAAAAAAACATTTAGAAGGGAAATTGAAGGAAAAGTTAAGTGAACCAACAATGCACTAGCTTAACCAGTTAAGGACCGCCTACTGTACATTTACGTCAGCAGAATGGCACGGCTGGGCACATCAACGTATATATATATACGTTGGTTCTAGTACCCAGCCGTGGGTCACGGGCGCGTGCCCGCGGCGCGCTCCCGTGACCCGGTCAGAAGCTCCGGGACCGGGGCCGCGGGACTCGCGGACCCGATCGCCGCTGGAGTGTGCCGATCGGTCCACGAAGCTGAAGAACGGGGAGAGCCGTGTGTAAACACGGCTTCCCTGTGCTTCACTGTGGCCGCAGCATCGATCACGTCATCCCTGTTATAGGGTGACGTGATCGATGACGTCACACCTACAGCCACACCCCCCTACAGTTGTAAACACACATAGGGAACATGCAAATCCTACAGCGCCCCCTTGTGGTTAACTCCCAAACTGCAACTGTCATTTTCACAGTAAACAATGCAATTTAAATGCATTTTTTGCTGTGAAAATGACAATTGTCCCAAAAATGTGTCAAAATTGTCCGAAGTGTTCACCATAATGTCGCAATCACGAAAAAAATCGCTCTATTAGTAGTAAAAAAAATATATATATTAAAAATGCAATAAAACTATCCCTTATTTTGTAAACGCTATACATTTTGCGAAAACCAATCGATAAACGCTTATTGCAATTTTTTTTACCAAAAATAGGTAGAAGAATACGTATCGGCCTAAACTGAGGAAAAAAAATGTTTATATATATTTTGGGGGGATATTTATTATAGAAAAAAGTAAATAATATTGAATTTTTTTCAAAATTGTCGCTCTATTTTTGTTTATAGCGCAAAAAATAAAAACCGCAAAGGTGATCAAATACCACCAAAAGAAAGCTCTATTTGTGGGGAAAAAAGGACGCCAATTTTGTTTGGGAGCCACGTCGCACGACCGCGCAATTGTCAGTTAAAACAACGCAGTGCCGAATCGCAAAAAGGGGCAAGGTCCTTTACCTGCATTATGGTCCGGGTCTTAAGTGGTTAAAGGAACCTATTTAGAAAATAAAAAACAAACCTTTACAATCCCTTTAATATTTGCTGATAAACTACTAGCCTCCCTTGCTGCAGGTTGGCATTGCATGTTATTCTTGAGTCTGTCATCTACTAGTACCACCAGATCCTTTTCAATCCTCGATTTCCCCAGAGGTTCTATCCCTAGCAAGTATCTTCCAATGATGTTTTTGAGCTCCCAGGGACAATATTTTACATTTTTTAAACCTCATCTTCCATATAGCTGCCCACTCTTTGATTTTAACATGGTCTTCTTGTAAAGTTGCTATATTCTGTTGTAAAATTACTGCTTAGCCTTGTACTTTATTTTTTTACCTCTTTAAAATAGCAAATCTGTGTGTTTAGTTCTAAAAAAATTGAGTCAAGAAATGTAGTGACATGCCACATTTCAGGCCGTATCAACCATATACAAGATGTCTGCAGACTTTGGTTTGAGCACTGCTGGCTCAAAGACACATCACTTGATCAATTATCAAATTAACATTTTAATAGCTTAGCTTATGTACTTTGATTGTAAGAAAAAAAAGTACATGTGGGACCAAATTAAAAAACAAAAGACAAGAAAATACTAAAACATTATGGCTATTTTCCATATAAGTATTCTTTTTACTGATTTCACATCAAAGTCCCTTGTGTCACATAAACCTCTGTGCCTTGAAGAAAGCATTCTTGCTAATGACAGCTCTGCATTGTATTCCATAAACCCTTGGCTGTGCACTCAGGAAGCTGCAGAGATAGGAAAACTGAGTCCTGAGCTATGGGTAATGAACTGTAACATGCCTGAATGATTTCACACAGAGTAGTCACTTTGGTAATAAAACTCAGCAGATAGTAGCAATTCACTGTATACTGGTTAGATAATCCAACACCAGCTATACTTGTTAAAGAGACAAAATAGGATCCCTAAATGAAACAGATCCTAAAAGAAAATAGTAAGGGTTTTGAATATTGTTTTGCCCATCCTGCTAAGCATTCTGTCTCCCCTCCCACATCGTATTTGTTATACAACAGCCTATCAAAAGCAAAGCAATAGATGAGGGCTATTTATATAGGATTCCCACAATGCAGTGGTTGAAAATACTCCTGTATCGCTTTTTAAAGCTAACCTGACCTGGTCTTAAATGTGTCTAAGTGACGGGAGTGCCTTTGGGTGGGGGTCCATGGGACCCAGAATCCCTTGGAGAGGTTGGGAAACCCTTGTTTCAGCTAACCATGTACCTCCCATGTCTAAGTCATCCTGTGTCTATTTAGCTGATAGTCCAGAAATCCTGGCTAAAGAGTCAGCAATGAAGCAAAGTAACAGCATGCTTTGCCCATCTTTGCCTGCAGCTATGGATGCAGAGGTCTTATTGCGATGTAGCAAGTACTGACTGACCTTGACGATCTTGGATTGAGGAATGTGTCTGTTCAGCAGCTACATGAAGGTATGGGAGATGAAGCAGTCGGTTCATCTCTCCAGCCACAGATCACAGAATGTATGGATTTAAATGACTTTTCATCAAAGGATGTTATGGATTATGAGGCACCTGTCAAAGTGTTTGCACTGAGCCCAAGTGCCGCCAACCCGCGCCCTAGATTTTCAGAAATTACATAGACAAGTGATTTAATTGACTTTTCTGCTGAGGAAGAACAACCAGATGATCCTCCGGCAGATGAGCGGACATTAGGGCAGAACAGCACTGAGCTCTGCCCAGCACCAACAGCAGCTTTAGGCTTCCTGAGAGAAGAGGAATCCAGCCTTTCTCCTATAACACTGACAGGGACAGGGATTTTCTGCCAGCATCATCTGTGGAGTTACAAGGAACTTCTCTGGGTGAAGTTCTGGCAACCGAACAGAGGGTCCCACACCCCTGCCCCACACTTGCAACAGTTCTGGAGGCTGAGTGTGAGAAGGAGATTGTCACTTCCCAGCAGCAGATCAGGATCCAGGGGGAGAAGGGAGAGGAGGTTGTCATCCTACTTTCCCAACAGCCAGACAGAGTGGAGGAAATTGTCTTCCCTCCCCAGCAAGAATCTGTGCACTTGGGAGACAGTGAAAGAGAAATATCATCCCAGCAGCCAGATGAGGGAACAGGAGGTGAAGCAGCTGGCTCACGTCTCAATGGCAGCTACACAGTTTGGGAGAGAAGGAGGTCATCCTTCCTCCCAGGGCAGATCCACAGTCTGGGAGTGGAGGAAGCTGGCCTCCCCTCCCACCAGTTCGATGAAGCGGATGGATGTGGGGTCGCCAGCAAAAGCTGCTGGCAACAGTGCTCAAGGGACTCCAAGGGGAAGGACCAGTCCACACTTCCCCTCAGCAGCAGGTATGTTCTACGAGAGAGGCAGAGGTTGGCTGGATAAGTAATGCTCTGTTTGGAACAATGTATTTGGGGTACTGTGTGGGTACAGGCATTGGGGGACTAGAACTACGGACTAACTTTGGAGTAAATCCATCTGGATTTTCTCATACACACAACAAGATCACTTTGAGCAATGCAGCAAGATTCATTCTGTGAGTCCCAAGTGTCGAGAACCCCTTGACAGACAACAGAAGTGTGCACTCACAGGGGTTGTAAAGTTTTTTTTTTAAATAATAAACATGTCATACTTACCTCCTCTTTGCAAGGGCTTTGCACAGAGGGCCCCCGATACTCCTCTTCTGGGACCCCCCAGTGGCGCTCCTGTCTCCTCCTCTTCTTGAGTGCCCCAACGGAGAGCTCCCGAGTCCTGCTGCTGTGTCCAATGCACAGACAGCAGGACTCAACCTTGCCCCAGGCTCCCATGTCACTGGCTTTGATTGACAGCAATGGAAGCCAATGCTCCTGCGGCTATCAATCCAGCCAATAAGGACCCGAGACAGCGGCTGGAGCTGCTCTTCTGATCCCCATCGCTGGAATGATCGGGTTCAGGTGAGTAAAAGGGGGGGGGCTGCTGCACTACAAAAGGTTTTTCTCCTTAATGCATAGAATGCAATAAGGTGTAAAACCTTGACGATTTACAACCCCTTTAATACCATGTTCTGATCCGCATAAAAACAGGGCCTTAAAAGAAGGACATTTTTTTTATTCAGTAGAGTACACATACGCAGTGTTATTTTCATGCTGTCCACATTTCCTTCACATTTATTGATAAGCATCTCTTGAATACATTTTCGTTAACATTAGCTTATTTAATAAAACATCTGCCCAAACATTTTTCATTTTACTCGGGGCTGAACATTCTGGATGTTTTAACTTTCGTATTAGCCGTTTTATTTTCTGAGAAACAGTCAGTGCATTTTCATTAATTTTGTTTCCTGTAGGCTAAGAGCAGTAGTGTTTCAGCTGGGTGAATTAAAGTGAACATAAAGGTATACAAGCAAAACTCATCTGATCTGGAGGTTGCATTAATTTTTTTGTTAAATTTCCCTAAATCTGTTTTATCTGTCAGGGACAAACTAATCCAAATTAAGTTTACATATCAGATTTACTCTTTTTTTCTCAAAAAACAGGTGCAGGAACTCAACCACGACCCCCCAAAACCCCCTCCTCCTCACACATACACCTTCCAAACTGTATCAAATGGTGGGTGTGATCAAATCTTACTAACAGTGGGAGGGTCTTAAAAGAGCATTAAATACCATCAGAGTTTAGGGGGGTTACACACAGAGTGTAGAGTTCAGGGGTGAGCTATGTACAAAGTGTAGAGTTCAGGGGTATGTTGCATGCAGAGTGCAGAATTCAGCCTTCTTCCACAGATGCTTACCTCTGTATCCTCACTTTCACTCCTCTTCAGCTCTGACCTCTGCATGCAAACCCTCTCCCCCTCCTTAAAAGCTCCACCATCTTCTAACTTTTGTTGTTGTATTAGGCTCAAGCACCCAGCTGACTTTAGTACCTCCCTGCATACTGTAGGTGGCTCTGCATCTCTCACTTGCAGAGAGATCATCCAGTGGAGGTGTTGACATCTGCACTGCACCCCAGACACCCGCATCTCACTTGTCCACATCCTGCACTCAGTGGAAGCTGCTCAAGAGATCAGATCTGTGGGAGCCGTTGAGAGACAAATTTTCACTTGTAAACACAGAAGTCGCACTCATGTATTTACAAGTGATAGTGGAGAGCAGGAAGCAGATGCCCTGAGGCCTAACACCTTATTACCAGACTATATTGGGAACAGAGTCATCTAGTGGCAAGCTAGTTAACTGCACCTGATAACAGGCTGTTGACAATTTCATTCAAGGAATAGACCAAACTTGACTGTCAGTGAATTACTGTAAGGCTTTTTTGCTGTGCCTAACCACCTGCAGACTTTAAGCAATTGCACCCACTCTGTCTTCAGATAACTGCGCTCAGTATTGCATGCAGTATTGCTCTGCTCAACAAATAAAGTACTCTCCTGGTTCTGTCTCTGTTAGAATTAGTCCCAAACATATAGATCTGGACCAAAACTATGATGCAAAACCTCACAGTTCACAACTGTGACAGAGAAGGGGGGTTACTATGTGCCAGCGTATCCCAAAAGTATGTTCTGGTTCCTCCCAGGCCATAGGCTTCACCATATGCACCACTCAAACAAGGTCCACGCTTTCCCCCCCATCTTGCTTTCTATGCTTCCTCTCTTTCTCCCCTTTTCTACTCCTCAGGGTGGAAACTAAGGGCCAGATTCTCAAAAGAGATACGACGGTGTATCTCAGATACACCGTCGTATCGCAGTTTTTTTAATGGGTATCTATGCGAGTGATTCTTAGAATCACTTACGCATAGATACACTAAAGATCTGACAGATGTAAAGCAATTACAGCGTCGGATCTTAGATGTAATGACAACGCTGGCCGCTAGGTGGCCTTTACGTTGTTTTCTCATTTGCCTGTGCAAATGAGCCTAATACGCCTGATTCCCGAACATTTTACGCTGCCCCGTCGTCGTTTACATAGGTTGCGTATGCGTAAGGTTACCCCTGCTGTATGAGGGGTATGTTTCCGAAGTGCCGTCGTTGCCATGTTAAGTATGGCGTCAGGTCAGCGTCGTCTTTTTCAGTCGGTTACGTCGTTTTACTAAGTCGTTCGCGAATAGGGAATTGCGTAAGTGACGATCACTGCGTTTTGACGTTGGTTTCAACTACGCTTTCCGACGTGAGCTGAAGCATGCGCACGGGGCTTTTTTCCCAGCCGGCGCATGCGCACTTTGTTTGACGCGGGGGCGCGCTTAATTTAAATACAGCACGCCCCCTCCTTCAGTATTTGAATTACGCGGCCTTAAGACGCCGCATTCACGCTACGCCGCCGAAAATTACGGAGCAAGTGCTTTGAGAATACGGCACTTGCTCAGTAATTTCGCGTAGACGTAGTGTAAATGCGATACGAAACGCTACGCCGCCAGATACGTCATTTTTTGAGAATCTGGCCCTTTGACTCTCCAGATGGTAACCCTTCTTTTTTTGTTTTTCGTTTTGTTAAGTATTGTTTGACAGTATGGTTTCCATAGAAAAAAATACTTTTGCTTGAAGACATCACTTAAAACAAGCCTTGTTTGTCTTCCTGTTTTAAAAGGCAAGTTTTTTACATATACTTTAAAGTTGTGAAAAGAGCCAATGGGTCTGATTTATATAAACTGACACCGGAAAGGTAATTCTTCTTTCCTTGTAGCTGACAAACTGGAGAGAGAACATTGCTGCTTACCATAGTGTGGAATTATGGCCCAAGCCATGGCTGATGCATATATTCCGCCAATCATCCAAAACATACACAACCAGCTCAGGTGCTCTCCTCGCTTCTCTCTTGCAAGAACTTCAGAAAAATAGGAAAATGCAGTTGGTAGAGCTCCTCCAATCCTGGAAAATTGTAAGATGTGAGATAGGAGTTGGGTAAATCAAGGAAACAAATGTCAACTGTACAGTTTATAGTGTAACTGAAGCTAAATGAGACCACTATAGCAACTTTCTAATCTGTTTTAGTATCATTGGAAGCCATGTTGTGTCTACATCATCTATACTATTAAAGATGGATTTCAGATATTGAAAATCCACCAATTAATGCTGCTATACATTTATTAAAACTAAGCAAATATATTTTGAAATGATCAGTATACACCGATTAGCCAAAACATTATTTACAGACAGATAAAGTGAATAATCTTAATTATATTATTGCAATGACATCTGAAAGTTGGTGGGATATATTAGTTGATGTATTGAAAGCAGAAAAAATGTTAATTGCAGTTTTCTATGTATGGGGCTGCGTTGCCTCAGACCACTCATAGTGTCTATGTTGCGCCTGTATCCACAGCCAAAAATGCCTACAATGGGCACATGAGCATCACGACTCGACCACGGAGCAAAGAAAGAAGATGGCCTGGACCAAATAATCATGTTTTCTTTCACATCATGTAGAAGGCTGGGTGCCCGTGCATTGTTTACTGGGGAAGAGATGGCACCAGGATGCAGTATGGGCAATGTGATGTTTTGGGCAATGTTCTGCTGGGAAACCTCAGTCCTGCCCTTTATTTGGATTGTACTTTGACACATACCACCTACCTAATATTGTTGCTGACCAATGGCTCCTGCTGCTGTTTTAGCCAATGAGGAGAGGGAGCCGAGGCTCATGTGCACATTGCTGGATCAAGAGTGGGCTCAGGTGAGTATTAGGGGGAGCATGCATGAAGGTAAACCTTCAGCCTTTGTAGTTGTTCAGTCGTGCCCGGCTCTTCGTGACCTCAATGGACCATAGTGAACCAGGCTTTTCTGTCCTCCACTGCCTCCCGGAGCTTGCTTAACTTCATGTTCATTGTTTCGATGATGCTATCTATCCATCTTGTTTTCTGTCGTCCTCTTCTCCTTTTTCCTTCCATGTTTCCCAGCATTAAGGGCTTTTCCAATGAGTCTTCTCTTCGCCTTAGGTGGCAAAAGTATTTGAGTTTCAGCTTCAGTATCTGTCCTTCCACTGAATATTCAGGGTTGATTTCCTTCAGGATTCACTGATTTGATCTTCTTGCCATCCAAGGGACTTTCAAGAGTTGTCTCCAGCACCATAGTTTAAAAGCATCAATTCTTTGGTGTTTGGCCTTATGGTCCAACTTTCACATCCATAGGTTACTACTGGGAATACCATAGCTTTTACTATATAGTACTTTGTCAGTAGGTTGATGTCTTTGCTTTTTTATAATGTTGTCTAGGTTTGCCATTGCTTTCCTCCCGTGAAGCAAGTGTCTCTTAACCTCATGGCTACAGTCACCGTCTGCTGTGATCTTGGAGGCCAAGAAGAAAAAATCTATCACTGTTTCCACTTCTTCTCCTTCTATTAACCAGGATCTTAGTTTTCTTAACCACTTCAGCCCCGGACCATATTGCTGGTCAATAACCGGGCCACTTTTTGCAATTTGGCACTGTGTCGCTTTAACTGACAATTGCGCGGTCGTGCATTGTGGCTCCCAAACAAAATAGGCGTCCTTTTTTTTACCACAAATAGAGCTTTCTTTTGGTGGTATTTGATCACCTCTGTGGCTTTTATTTTTTGCGCTATAAACAAAAATAGAGCAACAATTTTGAAAAAAATTAATACTTTTTACTTTTTGCTGTAAGAAATATCCCCAAAAATATATATAAAAAAATTATTTTCCACAGTTTAGGCTGATACATATTCTTCTACGTATTTTTCATAAAAAAAAAAGGGTTTATTGATTTTTCTGCGCAAAAGTTATAGCGTCTACAAAATAGGGCATAGTTTTATGGCATTTTTATTAATATTTTTTTTTACTAGTAATGGCGGCGATCAGCGATTTTTATCGGTCCTGCGACCTTATGGCGGACACTTCAGACACCTTTGACACATTTTTGGGACCATTGGCATTTTTATAGCGATCAGTGCTATAAAAATACATTGATTACTAGAAAAATGCTACTGGCAGGGAAGGGGTTAACACTAGGGCCCGAGGAAGGGGTTAATTATGTTCCCTGTGTGTGTTCTAACTGAAGGGGGGGTGGAAGTGACTTGAGGAAATGACTGATTGCTGTTCATACATTGTATGAACAGACGATCAGACATTTCTCCCCTCTGACAGGACAGGGAGCTGTGTGTTTACACACACAGCTCCCTGTTCTCGCTCTGTAACGAGCGATCGCGGG
Source organism: Rana kukunoris (assembly GCA_029574335.1). Classification (NCBI taxonomy): domain Eukaryota; kingdom Metazoa; phylum Chordata; class Amphibia; order Anura; family Ranidae; genus Rana; species Rana kukunoris. The sequence continues at coordinate 102,688,787 of CM056049.1, forward strand.
TGCCCGGTGGTGATCGCGCCAGGCACGCACGTCGGGACCTGGGAGGCGCTTCCGTCGGCGCGCACGCGCCCCCTTTTGGCTGATTCGCAAGATTACGTATAGCTATGTGATCTCGCGCAGCCGCGCCGACCTGCTGTCGTATAACTGCGGCGGCTGGTCGGAAAGCAGTTAGTGTTCAATTTTAGGCCAGATTTTGCGCTCTCCTTTTTCACCTTCATTAAAAGACTCTTTAGTTCTTCTTCACTTTCTGTCAGTAGTGTGGTACTGTATCGTCTGCATATCTCAGGTTGTTGATATTTCTCCTTGCGATCCTAAATCCGGCTTGTAAATTGTCGATCCTGGCGTTTAGCATGATATACTCTGCATATAAGTTAAATAAGTATGGTGACAATATACATCCTTGCCGCACTCCTTTCTCGATGTTGAACCAGTCAGTTGTTTCATGTCCTCCTGTTCTAACTGTTGCTTCTTGACTTGCATACAGGTTTTTCAGAAGACAGATGAGAGGTTGTCTGGTATTTCTATTTCTTTCGGTATTTGCCACATCTTGTTGTGATACACACAATTAAAGGCTTTACTGTAGTCAATAAATCAGAAGTAGACATTCTTCCCTTGCTTTCTCCATGATCCAGCGAATGTTGGCAATTTGATCTCTGGTTCCTCTGCCTTTTCAAAATCCATCTTGTACTTGTGGTAGCTTTCGATTCACATGATGCTGAAGCGTAAGCTTGTAGAATTTAAAGCATACCCTTGCTAGCGTGTAAGATGAGTGCGATCCTACGGTAGTTTGAACATTCCTTGGCGCTGCCTTTCTTTGGTATCGGAATGTAAATGGACCTCTTCCCGTCCTGTGGCCATTGTTGATTTTTCTAAATTTGTTGGCATATTGAGTGCAACACTTTAACAGAATCATCTTTTAGGATTTTAAATAACTCAGCTGGGATACCATCACTTCCCACTAGCTTTGTTATCAGCAATGCTTTCTAGGACTCACTTGACTTCATTCTCCAGGATATCTGGTTCAAGGTCAGTGATTGCATCATCATGATTATTTGGGACCATCGGATAATTCTGTGTATTCATCTCTTCTTTATCTCTTCTGCTTCTGTAAGGTCCTTGTCATTTTTTATAAACAAAAACTGAGGTTGAACCCTCTACCTCTACAACAATATGTGTGCTTATCCTGCAAAATCTACAAACTGTCACTTTATTTTAGGGATCGCTGCCGTAGCCAAGACAATGCATACAAAGAAAAAAGAAAGTTGCACTATGGGGAAACTAAGATAAAGTATCCCCAGTGGGCAACCAAGGGGCTACCAAGGCAGAGATGGGCAGTGATATAGATAAAATAATTTATTGATCTTATAAATATACAAAGATTCGGGATAAGAGATTTTAACAAAAATTACAAATACTAAATGTATGTTATAAAGATTGACCAATATGCCTACTTACAGCAGCCGGCCGGTGCTGCACACATGAACCTAGTTCATGCAACAAGCAACAATGCGACACACATAGGACACAAACATATAACAAACATAAAAAATATGTTGTCATTTTTGTCTATTATCATCTCCGTCTTTGCACAAAACTTTTCCTTGATATCTCCAATTTACTTGAAAAGCTCTCTAGTCTTTCGTATTTTGTTGTTTTCCTCTAATTCTTTGCATTGATTGTTTAAGATATTTTTGCTATCCTCTGGAAGTCTGCATTCAGTTGAGTATGTTTTCCCTTTTGAATGAATGAATGAATGAATGAAAACGTATATAGCGCAGCACATGCAAACTTAATCTCCTCTGGGCGCTTGTTGTTCCTGTCTCCTTTGGTATCAAAAGAGATGAGTCTTGATCTTTCTCCATTGCCTTTTGCCTTCCTTCTTTATTCAGCTATTTGTATGGCCTCATTAGATAGTCACTTTGCTTTCTTGTATTTCTTCTTCTTTGGAATAGTTTTAATAGCTGCTTCTTGTACGATGTTACACACTTCCTTCCATAGTTCATCAGGCACTGTGTCTATCAGATCCAATCCTTTAAAATCGGTTCGTCATCTCCACTGAGTAGTCACAAGGTATCCGATTTAGATCATATCTGAAATGTCTAGTGATGTTTCCCACGTTCCCACGTTCTTTAATTTAAGCCTGAATCTTGCCATAAAAAGCTTATGGTCTGAGCCACAGTCAGCTCCAGGTCTTGTTTCGATTGACTGTATAGAGCTTATTCATCTGCAGAGAATATAATCAATCTAATTTCTGTATTGTCCATGTATAGAGTCGCCTTTTTGGTTGTTGGAAAAGAGTGTTTGTTATTACAAGTGTGTTCTCTTGACAAAACTCTATTAGCCTTTGTCCTGCTTTGTTTTGTACTCCAAGGCCATACTTACATATTATTCTGGATATGCTTTGACTCCAATCTCCCATTATGAGAAGGATATTTTTTTTAGGAGTTTGTTCTAAAAGGTGTTGTAGATCTTCATAAAAACGGTCAACATCAGCTTCTTCAGCATCAGAGGTTGGTGCATAAACTTGGATTATTGTGATGTTGAATGGTTTGCCTTGGATAGGAACTGTGATCATCCTGTCATTTTTGAGATTGTACCCCAGTACTGCTTTACTCACTCTTTTGTTGACTATGAGGGCCACACCATTTCTTCTGAGAGATTCTGGTCCACAGTAGTAGATATAGCAGTCATCTGAGTTGAATTCGCCCATTCCAGTCAATTTTAGTTCACTAATTCCCAAGATATCTGTGTTAAATCTTGCAATCTCCTGTTTAACCACATCTAGCTTACCCTGATTCATTGATCATACATTCCAGGTTCCTATGCAGTATTCTTGTTTACAGCATCAGACTTTCCTTTCACTCCTACCATCCACTGCTGAGAGTCCTTTGCGGCTTTAGCCCAGCCATTTCATTAGCTCTGGTGCTACTTGAAATTGCCCCCCACTCTTCCCCAGTAGCACATTGGACACCTTCCAATCTGGGGGACTCGTCTTCCGGTGTTATCTGTTAGCCTTTTGTTTCTGTTTATGAGGTTTTCTTGGCCATTTCCTTCTTCAGTGGATCACATTTTGTCAGAATTCTCCGCTGTAACTTTAGTCTTTACAACCATTTAAAAAAATCTTCTACAGATGCGTTGGAGCCAAATACCACAGCATACCTTCAGAGGTCTAGTGGTCCCATGCTGCGAAGGTCAGGACTGTTTTGATGGAAAACGGGTCTGTTTTGATGGTAAAAGTGGAACATACTCAACATTGGGTGGGTCATCATGTTGGTCAGTGTAACAGATTTTACATGATTTCAAATGAATTGGTTGAGTTCATTGATCTTTTATGTTGAAAAAAGAAATGCCTTCTAGTGAACAATGTTCATATTTTAATGATTTTATTAAAATGTATTGCAGATTGTTATTTGTTTCTCTTTTAAATGCAATTCTAGGACTTTCCAAACTGTATGCTTTATTATAACCGCATAAACAGTGAATAGCAACACATCCATCCCTATGTGCATGAGTCTCACCAAAAGACACTGCTACTGTAGAAGATATTTTGACTTCATACTTTGTAAAGACTTCTGGGAAAACCAGACCGCCAAAAAAAAAAAAAAAAAGCACAAGAGAAGTATGGTGGTATTTTAAGGCAGGTCTCTCGGGACTCTGCACATTCCATTGCATCTGCTCTGCATTTACATTAGAGATTAGAAGACTTGTGAAGTAATGTCTGGAGAAGGCTCAGCTGTAGAAGGTATGACTGTGGAGGCCTCCAAGGTTTCAGCAATGAAAATTGAAGATACATTTCTCCGCAGGGCCTTCAGCAACAGAGGTCAGTGACTTGCTTTTAAAGCTGATACAGCTGAGGTTTGTAAGTATGCAAAAAGATCAGTCGAAAGAAGGTGATTTTAATGTAATATTATAGAGTAATTGTGTTCAAAAACACCTAACAATTGTGTCATAATATAAAATGTTATGGTAATTGTTATTATTGTTACTAATACTACTTTTTAACATTCATTTCATGTTTACTGTGGTTTGGCTTAGAATTTGTGCCAAGGCCCAGAAATCTTTAACGCCTTAAAATATGTTTATATTGAAAAAAAAAATTGTAGTTAGTTTAAAAATTAAGGTTAAAAGTATGTTCCATGAACTGCTGCTCCTCTAGCTGACTATTCTGATAGCTCTCCTGCTACCTGTCCTTGGTTTAGGCATACTTTATTTTAAGATCAAAAACAGTATTGACATTTTGACTCTACCACTTGCCACAGAGGAAGGTTGTTACTTGTTAGGGAAGGCAGGCTATCAACATTTTGGATCCCCGTGATCTGTAGGTAAGCTCTGCATTACAGCGAATTAGATAACATTAAATGAATGTTTCATATGATACAACATGGTCTATTAGATTTCACACTCACATGAAACAACATATTATTAAATATTCACATGGTCCATGATCTACACAATTTAAACTGTGTTTAAGTATAATACTTGTGATGGAAGATTGCTATTGACTTAGGATTCAGTGTTATTTATGACCTGTCTAAATTCCCATTATCTAAAACATGAAAAATGGGTATTGATGAAGCTGACATACAGACTTGGGAAGATCTTCGCTTCATAAATCACTGATCCAGATCCAATAATACATGACAACTGTTATTATAATTAATTTCTTTTGTGAAGATTTTTTTCAGTGAAGTAATATTCGCAGTGTTTTGTGAAGAACTACAAAATCACAAAATTGATTAAAGGCTAAGTAAATTTTTCCTGAAAAAATAATAAATGCACATATTATTGCAGGGAGCCAGCAGGAGCATGTAGAGCAGGGGCATCAAACTCAACTTAATTGCGGGCCGCATTAGCATTATGGTTGCCCTCCAGTCCAAAGCACCCCCCCTTATATTAGGTCAAGAACCTCTTCCCCATCACAAGTCAAGAGTCCCTCACCCTTCTTTACACCACAGGGCACCCCCCTTATCTTGTGTTGTTGAGGGGAAGAAGCTAGGGGTGGAGCCGGGAAGCAGAAGGGGCTGCAGGAGAACCAGAGGAGGGCTGAAGTCAGCAGATGGAGTCTACTGAATGCTGAGAACAGGGAAGGGGGAGACGAGGGACTGATGAGGCTGCACAGAGATACATAGGATCTGTAGGAGGAGTTCTATTCTCTGTTTTGTCAACTGCTGAGATAGGAAGAAGGGGGCAGGTATAAGCCTCTTTGCAGCTGCACAGAGAAGAGCAGGATCTGGTGGAGAATTTCTGTCCACCTCTCTGCTGCTGACTGCTGAGACAAGGTGGGGCAGAAACAAGAGGAGTGCAGAAGCTGCAGGAGAGCTGCGAGAACCACATAAATTGGCCGGGTGGGCTGGATTCAGCCTGCAGGCCTTGTGTTTGACAAATGTGGTGTAGAGGAGTGGTTCTCAACCCAGTGCTCAAGCACCCCCAACAGGTCATGTTTGCAGGTTTTCCTTTGTCTTGCACACGTGCCTTAGATCAGAGTCAAAAGCTTAGTATTTTGGACAGCTATTTTATCTAAGAGAAATTCCCAAAACATGGCCTGTTGGGGGTACCTGAGCACAGGGTTGAGAACCACTGGTGTAGAGCATTCCAATAGTAAATTGTAGGTGCATTGTCAGGCTCCTGCAGACATGTCCTCCAGTTTTCTACCTGTACCTGTGTAAAGGAATTCTGTTACAAGCTGGAGGACATGTCAGTGGACTATGGGGGCGCTCATCAGTGCCATTGCAGTCCTTTGTGAACTATAAGCTGTTGGAATTTGTAGTTTTCTCATTCACAGATCCCTGTGAATAAACGACACAGAGCCCCGCACGGCCGCACCGATTTTGAAAAGTGACAGCGGCTGCAGGGTGACGAACCCAAACACACTGTCATGGTAAGGGGGATTGTGGGGAGGGGGTGTGACCAGGGGCGGATCCAGGGGGCAATGGGGAAATTGCCCCCCGAGAAACGATTTGCAGGTGAGTGAGCGAGCAGGTGAGAGAGCCCTCGGCGGGCGGCTCGGTGGATGACTCCGTGGCTTGGCGGGCTGGTGAGGGAGCGTGCGGCTAGAATACTCTCTGCTGGCAGGTGAGAGAGCATTCGGGACAGGCAGCTGGGCGGCTTGGTGAGTGTCTCTAAACAAGTGGCTGTCCAATCAGACAGCGAGCGGGGGAGCAGAGAGATGACATCACCTCTCACTGCCCGCCCTGCATTCCTGCAGTTCCACCCTCACTGTGTAGGCAGAGAGATTACATCATCTCTCTGCTGCCTGACTCTGGAACACAGCAAGGGACAATTGGAGCAGGCAAGTGACAATCCGCAACATGTGGCAGGTGACGTTGTAAGTGACAATCCGCAACGTGTGGCAGGTGACGTGGCAAGTGAAAATCCGCAATGTGTGGCAGGTGACGTGGCAAGCGACAATCCGTGACGTGGCAAGTGATAATCCGCAACTTAGTGGCAGGTGACGTGGCAAGTGACAATCCGCAACTTGTGGCAGGTGACAATCCGCAACTTGTGGCAAGTGATAATCCGCAACTTGTGGCAGGTGACGAGGCAGGTGACACGGCAAGTGACAATCTGCAACTTGTGGCAGGTGACAATCCGCAAATCATGACAGGCGACGGTGGCAAGTAAAACACCAGAGGCTCCCACTAATTCTGCATTGTGGTGAGTTGAACCATTTAATTTTATATTACAGTGTAATAATAGAAAAAACGTGCTTCAATCATTCTGACACCATAACAACCATGGTGCCGGGATGATTGAAGCTCCAACACCAACCATTTCCCCGAAAAATTGCCTGTAAAAAAAACATATTTTCTGGCAGTGCCCCTCCCAAGACAAGACTCTGGATCTGCCCCTGGGTGTTCCAAGGCTCTCATTTTCATCCTTGCTTCACTTATTAGGTTATTGAAAGCAGGAACCTACAGTAACTTGACTTCCCAAGTAGTGAAGATGGCAGCCTAAAAACTGGCACAAGTCAGCAGTGGCAGCTCATGTATTCCCTCTCTGCAGAGAGACCAGTTACATGAAATATGGTCTCTCTGCAGAGGTCTGAACTGGAACGCTTTAATCAACGGGGAGCATGAACTTAAGTTCATAAGTAAGTGGACAGCTGAAATAAATAATAATAATAAGGTATGGCTAATAGGTAAGATGTGGACCTAGGAACGTAGGCTTTACCCCACCCAAGCCTCTATAAAGCTTCGGTGCTCCAGGGCCCAGCACAGAACTTCCTAGATCCTATATCATTCATGAATTTCACTTTAAAGTGAGTGTATATTCATTTTTTTTTTACTTTTGACTTTTTGCCTCAGTGACAGTAGTCACCAGTGTAAATAGAGTGGTGAGTATCTCCGATGAAGACATAGACAGCTGACAAGAAGTTTCCACTCCATTCAAAAGTAAAATATAAAAGGTTTTTCCGAAGCTAAACTTTGACCGTCGAAAAAAAATTAGTCTACACATCTTGAAAGTTCTACAACCATGCTAATTTGAATTAATGCATAACAAGTAGCCAGAGAGAAGTCCCATTTCATAAAAATAATTATAACTGATAAATTCACCTGCGGGTCATTAAAGCCTATGTATTCTTTGCAAAATACTTATTAAAGCCATGCTTTATTCTAATTAAAATGTAATAGATCATTTATTTAAATTGGAAATCTTTTGAATCACCAAATATACTGACACATCACTCATGTCAGTGACCAGCCCCTCATTATATTACGCTACAATAGTTAAAGCCCAAATGAACTTTCATGGAAATAAATATAGCAAAAAAAAAATACATGTTGAATTTGCTGTAAACTGCAGTGCAATATGGCAACCTGGAGGCATTCTGTACACAGTTGTTGTACTAAATACCTCCAAAAATGTAATTTCCTGCTTGTGTGGTTGTCTGACTGATTTTAAATGAAGTCTGCACCAAGATACAAGTCAGATTTTAGCAGGGACTTGCAGTCAGGGGAGGCAGGTGAGGCAAAGCCCCCACCCAAAAAAACGACCAAGCAATGAGTATGTGACCCCTAATTTGGGCAGTAGGTAGCCAAAGTCCTACCCGACTACAGGTCAAAATGTCAACCATTGGTCAAAACGTCACTTCCTCCCAACGTTCTTAATTTTTGCAATTTCTTGTTATTGCAATTTAGTGTAAATATGAGATTTAAGTATTTTTTGACCCCAGATCTCTTTTTTAAGAGGTTCTGTCATGCTTTTTTTTTTATTACAAGGGATGTTTACATTCCTTGCAATAGGAATAAAAATGACCACCATTTTTTTTAACCACTTCCCGCCTGGTCAATAGACAATTGACGTCTGGGAAGTGGTTCTGTAATCCTGACTGGACGTCTATTGACGTCCTGCAGGATAACATTCCAGCGCGCCTGTCACTGCGTGTTTTAGAAGGGACTGTGTGCTGGCCTCTTACCCACGGATTATGGCCCAGAGGAGACTAGAGACCTGGGGACAAGCTGGCATTGAGATAATGTAATGTAATGCTACATCCCTTCTCTCCCACCCACCCCCTCTTGTTGCTGTGTCTAATTGTGTTGGTTCATGGCACATAGACTGGACTGGAGACATCCCTCCGCACGGGATGTGTATTAAAGGGGCTGCCTGCTTACCATAATCCCTTTGTTTATCTGTAGTCTGTTTCAATATATGTGTTCAGTTCCCATTGGTTGTTTCTTGTCCCCTACCTCCTCCCCTTTATGACAAAGCTAAGGGGAGTGTCCCTAACTGTGTGTAAAAGTGTATGTCTTGTATTTAATAAACAGTTTATGCTCTGCATGTTTAACCCTCAACACCTGTGCAGCTTGAGGGGTTAAGGGCTGGTTATGGCGAATCTGCAGGCTGCGTGTGCGTTTGGAGGACAGGAGACACAGGTCTGGAGGATGTGCCCACCTGGGGTATGCAAGATCCGTCACATAACCTAACCCTGACTTGTACTTATCAACAACATTGTCCCTTACTTGTTTGAAGAGTTCCTTGATCTTCATGGCAGTGTTTGGTTAGTGAGGAAAAGATGAACGCACTCCGGTATTGCTCTTAAACAATTGACGTATTTATTGACAAGCCACAGTAGACAAATGCAAATAGGAAAGGTTGATGCGTTTCAGCCTATAAGGCTTTAGTCACTACCACCAATGTTTGGTTAGTGGTGCCTCTTGCTTAGGTGTTGCAGCCTCTGGGGTCTTTCAAAAAGGTGTGTGTATATGTAATGACAGATCATGTGACACAGATTGCACACAGGCTGACATTATTTTACTAATTATGTGACTTCTGAAGGTAATTGGTTGCAGCAGAGCTTTTTATGGGCATAACAAAAGGAGTAAATACATACGCACATGCCAATTATAATTTTTTTAATTTCTGAAAAATAGTTTTATGTATATATTTTTCTAATTTTACTTCACCAACATAGACTATTGTGTTCTGATCCATCACATATAATTCAGATAAAAAAATAAACCATTGAACTAAAGGCTGTAATGTAATAAAATATGTAAAAAGCCAAGGGGGGTGAATAATTTTGCAAGGCACTATATATTTCGCTCCTATAGTGTTTAGCAATAGTAGGACATGGAGGAGAAGGGAGGGAGGGGAGTCTCATTTACCACTGTGTGTATATGCACACATGTGTGGCTCTATAGTCACGTGGGCTACACATTTAAGAAAAAAAAAAAATTAAGAGCTTAGAAGGGAACTAAAATGTGAGCATACTCAGTAGGGGACACCAGCTAGTCTACACAATCTCAGCCTGCAGTGGGGACACAGAGAATCAGGATCAGGCAGGATCAACCAGGTATTATATATTTCAATTTACACAAAGCGAATGCTTTAGTGGCTTTGTGAGTATTCTTACTCTATTATATAGCATGTAGTGAGAGTTTTTTATAATCTGGTTTTAATGACACTTTAAGGACTGTTCAGGTTAGCTTGTGATTTGGAAATTAAACCATGCAAAAACAAGAACGAAAAGCAAGTACCCCTATATCTAATATAATACAATTGCTGTCTATGCAATTCTGAGGGTGAAATTAAGTAAAATGCATTCTGCAGCTTTCTCCATGTAGTTTTCAGAAAATGTATACATGGTTTTCAATCATTTAGCATGTATAACAGATATCAGCTAGAAGCAAAGTGCGCATAATCCGAATGATTTAAACATAAATAAATAGAAGAGGTTTACAGATTAAGTGGGTCCTGAAAAACAGCAGTGATGGCAGTTATGTGCAGAGCAGTGAGAAACCGACACTCTGACACCAGATTGCCGTAGTCTGTTTGTGTGTGGATATTTTTGATTTTCTAGTTTAAATTATCAAGAGCGCTTGTTATTGGGTAAGCTTAATTAACCTAAACAATCACATGCTTCCACATATCTTAAGGGTGGATTAGGGGCAGAATAATGCAATAATAAATTACAGTAGTGAATAACAATAGATACAACCATACTGCAATTAAATCTTACAACGTTGTAGGTGCCTTAAACCTTGGACATTATTATGTCACAGCAATACTATAAGGAAATCCGATAAACATCAATGCACTTCATTTAGGCACTTGAAGATGTGCATGAAATATTTTGCTTTACAATGATGTGATTTCAATTTATTGACATTTTAGGATTAAAGTTCTAAAAATACATGTTGATACAAAAGAATGTGCAGTAAAAACATTACACACTTTTTCAGACTGATTGATTTTTGCCATGTGAACTCAGCTATTAAAATGGATGGCAATCAATAACTCCATTTAATTAAAGGCACAAATGATCAATATGCTTCCTAAGAAAGCCAGTTATCATTATGTTGATTAAAGTGAACAGCCTACATCCTATGAAAGTGCATTGATCTAACTTGCCAGTATTTAATGTTTGTGCAATCTCATCTTATCCTAGCTGAGATGTACCATTTTATTAAACTAATCTTTTGAAGAATCTCTGAGGCCCTGTACACACGATCAGACATGTCCGAGGAAACTTGTCCGACAGACCTTTTTCATCGGACCAGGCTGAAATGGTCTGTTGGTCTGATGTGCGTACAAACCATGGGACCAAAATCCCATCGGACCAGAACGCGGTGACGTAGAACACAACGACGTTATGAAAAAACGAATTTCAATGCTTCCAAGCATGCGTCTACTTGATTCTGAGCATGCGCGGGTTTTTGGTCTGATGATTTTGTGTACTAACCATCGAACCTGTCCGACGGACAGGTTTCCAGCGGATAGGTTTTCAAGCATGTTTTGAAACTTTGGTCCGCTGGAAAACGATCCGATAGGCCGTACACACGATCGAACATGTCCGCTGAAACTGCTTAATTTTTGTGACATGCATAAATTGGTAGTTGTGTTGCCTTTAATAGAAGTATATCTATAGATAGATATATATCTATAGATATATATGCTGTAACTATTAAAGTAAATTCCTCATTCATTAGTGACAAGGCAGTGAGGTCGGGCCTTGAATGGGAGAGGGACTGTACTGGAAGGTGGGAGGCAGTTAACTAGCTAGCTAGTTAGTTTGGAGACCAGGCATTTCGAGGGAGGAGGTTGGGAGGGAGGAAGTTTTGAAGAGAGGCATGTGGGAGAGGAACCGGACCAGAGGGGGTTCGGATAGAAAGGGAGTTTAGTTGGACAAAGAACCAGACTCAAAAGGGGGGGAGTGGGCTGGGGCAAGAGACTGGACCCTCGAAATGGAGGAGAAAAAGGAGCATTCAAAGTCCATGGCTTTGCGTGGTTCCTATTCTTTATCAGATTAGCCACTCCACTCTTTTGTTTCTTCTGACCCAAATTGACTGTTATCATTGGCACTGGGGCAGTTACCTCCAACTCCCCAACCATAAACGCTAGGCGGAAGCTGTTATATACCTCTTACATAAAGTGGAACCTCGGATTATGAACATAATCCGTTCCAGGAGAATGCTCGTGATCCAAAGTACTCGCATATCAAAGTGAGTTACCTCATTGAAGTCAATGGAAACAAAAATAATTTGTTCCGCATTAAATTCAATGGCATGCAATACCGCATGTGGCCAGAGGTGGGGCACACCGGAGAGCCTTGGAAACTGCCAGAAAGGCCCGAGGACACCTCGGCTGACCTCAACAAACCTCGGAATGACTCAGTTCCTGAGATTTACCAAGCTCTCCTCGGGCCTTTCCTTTCCGTGCATTTCTGAACAGCGCTGATCGACTGCGATCAGCGCCGTTTGGCTCTGGCACCCCCACCTCAGGCCAAACGCGGTACTGCACACTGCCTTAGCCTGAATCTCCTGCTAGTTTTGCGAGACAACACTCACAAACTCAGTTAGGATTTTTTTAAATACAGTGCTCGTATTGGGAAACACTCGTTAACCACGTTACTTGCAATACGAGGTTCCACTGTATCAACATACCCCTTGGGTTAAGGCAAAATTGTACCTGATTTTCCCCCACAGTTCCCAACAAATTCATAGCCCAGTTTTACATTGTGTAGCAAGTAGTTAGCTACACACATAACATGTGCTACAGTTCCACTAGGTCTCTTTTAAGAGCACCACAGTAGGTAATCTTTGGCATTGCCTTGTATACATCATACTCCCATTAAATCTGTGTCAGGCTCATCTGGGTGCACCAGACTGGCAACACTAATGTGATGAGGCTTCCATACTCTAACAATGCCTCCTCCACTGGATGTTCTTCTATTTTAATAGGAAACATCTGCCCCCCATTCTCAGTTCAGTTTGGTGTGTTTCAAGAACAAGCTTAGACTCATGTAATATGAGGCATTTGGCAGCCACATGTCCCAGTCCTTGGCACCACTAGCACCTAATATGCCAAGTTTCTCTCAAGGGCTAGTAGGTCATTTGAATCTAGCACCCATGGGTGTCTCACCCTCCTCCTTTTACAGCCTCTTTACCCATTTGATAGAAAGAACAGACTTTCCCGAGATTGATGTTTCCCTGTTTTAGGGGGTTAACAACATGGAAGGCAGATTCTGGAGATAGTACTCAGTATCTGTATATTACTTCATAAGAGAAACCAGTTCATCCACACTCTGGGGGTCTGTATGACTAATTAGCTGCTGTATTTTAACAGACAAGACTCCTATGTAATGGACACAGATCACTTGCTTGACAGTCAGAGCAGGCTTGACTCCAATATCTCCAGTTGCAACCACTTGTTTGCATGGTGGAACAAATCATACATCTGGGACCTTGCAGGCTTCCCAGGGTCATATTCCCTTATGAATACACATTGCTCTTTGGAGGCCATGGAAACAATAAACCTAGCCAGAATTTTTCCTTTCAGTTAGGATAGACCTTGACATGGCTTTTTTTCTGACGAAATGTGTCGGGACTAAGTCATGTAACACAGAAGCTTCTAGAGGACTCACTTCCTCCACCAGCTTCTGTGTAATAATGTCAGCAGGCACCAGGGCACATTATGTTGATAGTTTGTAGGTGGATACCCAAGGTACCGACACTGCAATTGACCACATTTTTTGTAGATATGGGGCTTCTTTCTCCGCCTGCCCCCTATCACAACTGTTCAGCATGGAGCCAAGTGAAGTGCTGTGAAACTCCTCCTCAGATCTGTGCTACATTCATATTAGGCAGAGCTAAAGGAAAAATCACTGTCTTGAAAAAAAAGCTTGAGAACAGCTTACAGAGCGGTGCCGGCTGCATTCTGCGAGAGGTAAAAGAGAGCTGAGGGGGAGAAGAAGAATTTTTGAGAGGTAAGGGAGCTTTTTGTGTTGGGGGCAGGAGGATTTGTAAAAAGGTCGGAGAGCGGGGGGGGGGGGAGGAGGATTTGTAAGAGAACTGTGGGGGGGGGGGGATTTGTGAAAAGGCAAGAGAGCTGGGGGGGATTTGTGAGAGAACTGGGGGAGGGGGGATTCACAAGAGATCTGGGGAATGGGGGGGTGAAATTTGCGAGAGGGTAGAGAGCTGGGGGAAAGGGGAGGACATGTGAGAGGTAAGAGAGCTATGGGGGGATTTGTGAGAGGCGAGAGAGCTGTGGAGGGGATTTGTGAAAAGGCGAGAGAGATGGGGGGGGGATTTGTGAGAGGTGATAAGTGAGAGAGTTGGGGGAGGGGAGGATTTTGTGATAGGTAAGAGAGCGGGGGGTGAAATTTGTGAGAGGGTAGAGAGCTATGGGGGGGGATTTGAGAGAGGCGAGAGAGCTGTGTGTTTATTTGTGTGTGTGTAGGGGGGGGGGGGTTGTGAGAGAGCTGTAGGGGTGGGGTGGAGGATTTCTGAAAAGGTGAGAACTTTGGGGTAGGCATTGAGAGAGAGCTGGCGAGGGGGATTTGGGCAAAGGTGAGAGTTGGGAAGGGGGTGTGCAGATTGTGCACAGGTAAAAGCTGTGAGGATAAGCTGTAGATGGAGTTGTGGACTGGAGGTGTAACTAGTGGATGACGGGGTGCAGAGGTGAGATGTTGATGGTTGTGGATGGGGAGGTGTGCAGGTGAGCGCTGTGGATGGGGGGGCACAGAGGAAAGAAAGGTGTGCAGAGGTGAGTAACTGATCGTTACTTTGGGGGGGGATACTTGAGGGAAGGGGGATTTTTGCTTGGAGAGGACACGGTTCAGTAACCAAGAGCATGTTATGTGTAGCATGGCATGCAGGGTGCAACAGTGAGGATTTACTAAAATACCTTGTATATTACCTAGTCATAACTGCTAGGTGTGATGCACACACAGCTTATATATAGAGACTTGTGGACAGATGGGACAAATAATGAGGTGAACATAGGAATGATGGCTCTACCCAAAGCTCTACAAAGCCTCTGGGATCCAAAGTTAGATGAGAACATATTAAGATTCTGTGAAAACAAAAAGTTTATTTTCTCCATACCTCATACTCACCATATCAGCCATAAACCATAAAGCCTCTGGCCCCGTACACACGACCGAGAAACTCGTCGGGCTAAACTCATCATTCTGCCCGTCGAGGTTCCCGTTCAGCTGTCGAAAAGCTCATCGAGCCAAATTTCCCCATAGAACAACGAGGAAATAGAGAGCATGCTCTCTTTTTGGCTCGACGAGCTTCCCGACGGGATGCTCGGCGGAAAGTGTACACACGACCGGTTTTCTCGGCAGAATACGTCTCCCATCGAGGTGCTCGCTGGATTCTGCCGAGAAGCTCGGTCGTGTGTACGGGGCCTCTCGCCCTATGTATGTAAGAAACCTAGGTGAGACATACATACCATCAGTTCAAAAATAGGGAACGGGGAAACATAAAAGCACTCACATGTAGCCAACATCCGAAATAATTCAATCAAAAATAGGAATTACTACAAAAAGTAGTAGGAAGGCGGACTTTTTCAGGCAATCACAGGGACATACAATTTAAGAAAAAATATTTAATTATATATCATAAAATCCAGAAACAAAAACTAAAATATACAAAAACAGGATATACAGAATATATATTAGCAATAGTAGCTTGCATCTCGCCTACGCGTTTCGCCAAACGGCTTCTTCAGGGCGAGTTTGAGAAAGGGCTGGTAGTATATGATTGCTAATTTCATATATCAAAAACGTTTGCTGTCCATCTGATTATATCAAGGATTATGTAAATATCCGAGTGGCACATGAGAGCTCAATGCGGCAGACAGAGTGTATCAAGTATACAAAAGAATGTCTGGTATGGTTAGCAACGAATCATCATCCACAGATGAATAAATGTATTTCTGGGGTAGAGCCAGAAATAGAAAGGAAAACCCGGGACCGACCACAGCAATAAAACATAGACCACAGCCAGAGAGGAGTAAAATCCAGTCGCAATAGGCTGAACCGGATTGTAATGTCCAGTATAGGACAGTCCAGTGAATCAGGAGTCTGGATATGAATCACTGATGATATGTCCCGGGGGGAGTCAGACCTGTGCTGCACGCCCAAATATTTTTTCTTAAATTGTATGTCCCTGTGATTGCCTGAAAAAGTCCGCCTTCCTACTACTTTTTGTAGTAATTCCTATTTTTGACATACATACCATCCACATTCCTGCTGACAAGTGCTCTAACCAGTTACTGACCAGCTGCTGCAGTTATACTGCAGCAAGTTGGCTCGGCTGCGTGAATCGGCGTACTAGTGCGTCAGAATGGGGATCTGTCATTGTAAACAAACAGATCCACATTCTGACAGGGGAGGAGAAAGAGATCTGGTGTTCTTAGTGATCAGAACAGCAATCTCTCTCTTCTCCTAGGCAGCCCATCGACCATACAGTTAGAAACACATTCCAGGGAACACAGATGACCACTTGATCGCCCCCTAGTCTTAACCCCTTCCGAGCCTGTGTCATTTATACAGTGAACAGTGCATTTTTATAGCACTGATCACTGTATTGGTGACATTGGTCCCCAAGAAGTGTCACTTAGGGCCAGATTTGTTGCAGGCCTGCTAAAAATTGCAGATCGCCGCCATAACAAGTAAAAACAATAAAAAAACAAGTCCCTAAATCTTTCCTCCTATATTGTAGACTCTATAGCTTTTGCGCAAACCAATCGATATATGCTTATTTGTTTACCAAAAATATGTAACAGAATACATATTGGCCTAAACTGATGAATAAATTAGTTTTTTTTATATATTTTTTTGGAATATGTATTATAGCAGATAGTAAAACATATTGTTTTTTTTTTTTAAATTGCCGCATTTTTTAAGTTTAAAGCACAAAAAAAATAATCGAAGAGGTGATCAAATACCACCAAAAGAAAGCTCTATTTGTGGGGGACAATGTCGCATGACCGCGCAATTGTCAGTTAAAGTAACGCAGTGCCGTATCAAAAAAATTGCCTGATCAGGAAGGGGGTAAATCCTTCCAGGACTGAAGTGGTTAATATACATATATAAAACTACTTGATGCAATTTTTACAACATACTTGGAGATGTACTTATTTAGTGACTTATTTTACTGACTAAATACATACAGTATAACAGAAAAAATGCCAACTTACCCAAATCCAGAAAGTAATCGACAGACTAGAAATAATCCATATCCTTGAACAAAGGAGGACAAGAAGGCAAAGAATCCATTGACAGACATGCATATTAGTAGAGACTGTTTCCTCCCAACTTTGTCCGCTAGGCCTCCCCAAAAGAATGCTCCGATCATCATGCCCAGATAGACTATACTGCCTAGGGGAAAAAGACAGAGTGTTATAACAAAGTACATATGAAAATAGCAGACTTAATATCTCTACATACAGTTATAATCATCTGTTCCCTCTTTGTAGCAATATACACAGATACACCCATTACTCTAATACAAAATGGTGCTCTGTAGTCATTCTTACTATATTTAACTGGTTACCGTAACGTAAGAGCTACCCCGAAAATAAGACCTAGCGTTATTTTCCAGGAGGTCTGCAATATAAGCCCTACCCGAAAATAAGCCCTAGTTTAAAATGCTTGCAAAATCTTATAATCCTATTACAGTATTATATAATGTACAATGTGTTGTTTCTGTAATATAACTGTGGTTAGTAGAGTTTTGTCGGGTCACAGAAGCACAGAGCGGTGCTATAATGAAGGTATTTGGCACAATTATATTACAGAAACACACACATTGTACATTATATACTACTGTATTAGAGTGGATTGTAGGATTTTACAAGCTTTTTAGTTCACGCTGGGGATTCCTGTTAGGCAGGGAGGGAGAGGGGAAGAGAAGACAGCACATTACATGGTAAGACCTACCTCAAAAATAAGCCCTACTGAGTCTTTTGTTCCCAAAATTAATATAAGACCCGGGTTTATTGTCGGGGAAACACGGTAGTAAGCCAAGATACTAGACTTCACCTGCAGATTGTGGTGCTAGTAAAATTTGAAATGACAGCTTTGGCAACCGAAGAAAGGTTATTGTATTTTATCAACAAAACATAAAAGGTTAATATGATAATGTTGCATTGTGGGGAAGAATGGGTCAGCAGAGGGTCTGACTTGATACTCCTGGTCCAGTAAATATTCCTGCCAGCAATTCAATACTCCAGGTTCTATTGCAAATTACTATCAGCTTCATATGTCACAGAGGCCTTTGGATCATTCTCAGACACACAGTCCAGAGGGTAGATTCTTGAAGTAGAATATAAACTACATCGCACAGTAGATTTAGATTGGCAGATCATATGATGGATGGCCCACCATTTTTTTCCCTTTAACCCAGTGGTGGTTAAATACCACCAAAAGAAAGCTCTATTTGTGTGAAAAAAAAAATATATATATACAGGGCTCAAAATTTCAAGCTCTGAGCTACTAGCCAGGCCTCAAGAGTTACTCGCCACCAGTTGCCCCACCTAACAGCCCATTCATACACTGCCCCACGCCTAATTGCGC
This sequence comes from Rana kukunoris, assembly GCA_029574335.1. NCBI lineage: Eukaryota > Metazoa > Chordata > Amphibia > Anura > Ranidae > Rana > Rana kukunoris. The sequence goes on from CM056049.1 coordinate 102,707,094, forward strand.
CCCTAAATACGCCCTCATAGATTATCTCATGGAATGACACTGTTAAATGTTTTATGCAAAATCAAGTTACACAATTAAATATTACCAACAACTTTAACAAAATAAGACAGGATATGGGGGCAGAACAGAGGGACAGGGCACTGGGGGCAGACCAGAGGGACAGGGCACTAGAAAGAGGTCTCTTCCCCATTCTCTTGCTGTCTCCTCCGCAACTCCCATCCATCCTCTCTCTCTCTCTACCTCTCTCCTATTCATCTCATCATCAGGAGTCCCTGTGTGCGGCTCCACGCTTGCATGCCCCCACTTCCCCCTTTAATTCAGGCTGGCAGTGAGGAGAGGAGCTGCAGCACAGCGGGAGGGAGTTCAATCCAGCGCCAAAATCCACACAACTGCACAGCCATTGACACCATAGCACAGTGCACACTGACACCGCACAGCACACATTGAGACCAGTCTGCTTGCAGTGCTCAGGCTGAACTGCTGGACACTTACATAGAGCACAAGGATAAGAAAACTGCACAAACTAGAAGGCTGTCACTCTCAGGTCAGGGCAACGTTTAGTGAGCGCTGCACTGCCTACCTGGGACATCCAGAGTGGTCATTTTCACAGTACTCCACCTCACTTATTACTTTCTGCTCTCCAGCTACATTGGTCGGGGGGGGGGGCTCAGAGAGGCCATACTGTTAGGTCCCATGGCTTAATGAGAATTGTAAGGAGAGCACCTGTGTACTGCTCTGCCTGTGCGCGGTTCACCAGACTACTTTTCCCGAGCATGCACCTTTCCTCTTCGGCCGCCAATCTCATCGGGACTCTAAGTGTAGGTACAGATTGGAGGGAGATTGGAGGTCATGCAGCCCAGTCATCACTCGCCCCCAGCTTAAATCCACTCGCCAAATGCTAGCAGGCGAGTGGAAATTTTGAGGGCTGATATATATATATATATAATTTTTTTTTATTAGGAATGGCGGCGATCTGTGATTTTTAACGTGACTGACATTATGGTGGGCACATCGGACACTTTTGACACTATTTTGGGGCCATTGTCATTTATATAGGGATCAGTGCTATAAAAATGCACTGTGTAAATTACACTGGCAGGGAAGGGGTTAAACACTAGGGGGGAATCTAGGGGTTAAATGTGACCTAAGGAATGATTCTAACTGTAGGGGAGATGGTCTCACTAGAACATGAAGGATAATTGCTCCCGATGACAGGGAGCAGTAGAGATCCCTGTCATGTTGCTAGGCAGAACAGGGAAATGCCTTGTTTACATAGGCATCTCTCTGCTGTGCTGATCCATGACACGTTCGCAGGCCCCCAGGGGACATCGAGTCCACAGGACCCGCGGGCATGCTCACAGGGCACGCTGCACGCATATATGTTTTTATGCTTTTCAGATGTGTTCAATACAGAAAAAATGCAGCAGGTTCTATTTTTATTGACTGCACTGTAAATGACTGCACCGTTGTAAACTAGGGCTCCTGGAATATATGGAAAACAATGTGCATGCATTTTTGATGCAGAATAATCATTCACTGAACTGCATCTGCTGTGAACCAGCTCTTAGTGCCCATTCACACCAGAATCCAGTTTGGGAAACCGATTTATTGGTGTGTATGTCCCAGATTGAGGGCTTTGTTGGATCAGAGGTAGTGGACAACATACACAGAGGGGCTTTGACAAGGCAGGGTGGCTTCACATAGACTTCCAAATATATGAAAATGAAACAGCAACATTTTTATTAGATAATGTCCAAGGAGGACTGGCTAGTGCTTTCATTTGGATCTATACAGTGCCACTGCACTATACACTATATGCACTATACAGTGCCAAGCGCCATTCTATAACGACAGTGTTGAACAGGATGTTAAATATTATCAATAAATACCTGACAGGGATTCTAACTCCTCAAAACTCTATCCAAAAGAAAAAATAAATAATTAAACTACCTGACCCCATTATATACCTTGGGTCCCCACCCTCTCCATTACTCCATGCGAGAACAAATTCACATAGGAGAAGTCAAAGGAGCTTCCATTTCTTTGTTGCATCTAATATTGTTTTCAGCTTTGCTCACCTATCATTTGAAAATTTCAGCATATGCACTTTGCCCCTGAATTCCTGAACCTGGATAGTCCATTCACTTGCACTGAATAGCACATACATACTGATATATGAAGACCCATTCAGAAATGTACAGTAGTACTCTGTGCTCAAGCACAATGTGATTACCATACCTCCCAACGTTTTGAGATGGGAATGAGGGACACCTATCAGCAAAAGTATGCAGGCATAGGACACGCCCATTGCCACGCCCACTTAAAGGAGAATTGTACAAAACAACTAAATGGGTTAAACCCACAAGTGCTTTTTTTTACCACTGCTATTCCTTTATATGGGCTTATGGAATTTACAAATGCAGCAATTTAGAAATCAGATGAAAGGTTTAGCACTGGAAAACACTTCTTGATAGATAAAAAGTGCATTTTTATATATACAGGCGGTCCCCTACAAACATGCAGCTTAAAAATGACTCCTACTTACAGAAGGAGGGAGACAGCAGGAAGTGAGAGGAAATCTACCCCTAGGAAGGGAAATTCACTACTGTTAAGCCCAGTGCAAAATACCGGTTTTCCTGCCAGGAAAACTGCCAAGAGAGCTTTTGGCTGGGACAACCGGACGTGTGTATGCTTCCTGGCAGTTTTCCCATTAGGAAAACAAATGGGAATCTCAACGGGAAAACAGAGAATACTCCATGGGAAACACCCCTCGGTTTTCACGGCAGACGTTTTACCGATGTGAAAACCGAGCGTGTGTACAGGCCTATTATGGTAAAAAGGTACCTCCACTGATGCTTTATCACCAAGGCTTGCTTCCACAACAACCCAAAATTTTCAAACTCCAATTGTCATTGGGACAAAAGTGAGCTGAAATCTTCTGAACAGGGGCACAGACAGCAAAACAAATGTTACAGGGGTGATAACCCTTCCCTATGCTATCCAAAAAGCATAAAAATATTTTTCTTGGCTGGAGCTACCCTTAAAAAATGTACATGTTCTGACTTACAAACAAATTCAACTTAAAGGTTTTTTTTATTAGAAACGAAGCAATACTTACCGTTTTACAGATGCATCGTCTCCGTCGCTTCCGGGTATGATCGTCTGGTCTGGGCGTGCCTATTTGATTGACAGGCTTCCGACGGTCGCATACATCGCGTCACGAGTAGCCGAAAGAAGCCGAGCGACGGTGCGGCTCTATACTGCGCCTGCGCACCGTCGTTCGGCTACTTTCGGAAAATCGTGACGCGATGTATGCGACCTCGGAAGCCTGTCAATCAAATAGGCACGCCTATAGTCGGAGCCCATACCCGGAAGCGTCGGAGACGATGCATCTCTAAAACGGTAAGTACTGCTTCATTTCTAAAAAAAAAAAACCTGATTTCCCTTGACATAACGAGCCTGAATAAATGTTAAAAAAAAGGTTTTTGGGGGAACTACCCCTTTAAGAAACAAACCTATATAGATCTGAGGGACACATGAGGAGGAATGAGGGATAGTCCCTCGAAATCAGGGACAGTTGGGAGCTATGGATTACACATTCTCAAGGGGTGTGTCCGTGACTCAGAAGAAAGTGGGTTGCATGACACTGCCTATCATTCAACCTGAAAGATTGGTGAATTACCAAAAAGAACAGCTTCAAACTGAAATTGGGCATTCACTTTAATTATTCTAATCATAGGTGTGTGCACAAGTGCCTGGGCACACTCTAATTACCCTGGGTGCCACAGATTCCCCCTGTTAGGCCGCGTACACACGATCAAATTTGTCCGCTGAAACTGGTCCGATGGACCAGTTCAGCGGACAAATCCGATCGTGTGTATGGGGTAGCGAACATGTCTGACCGGCGGACAAATTTTAAAGCATGCTTTAAAATTTGTCCGCCGGAGACATGTCCATCGGATATGTCCGCTGGTTAGTACACTAACCAGCGGACATATCTGCCCGCACAAGCGTCGAATGGATGCAACGCATGCATGGACGTTTTTTACTTCCTGGTGCGGTGATGTGGCGGCGTCAACGTCACCGCCACGTCACCGCGCTGTCTGCCAGCGGGGATTTTGATCCGATGGTGTGTACACGCCGCCGGATGAAAATCCGGAGGAGACATGTCCGCTAGAAACGGTCCGTCGGACAGTTTCAGCGGACATGTCCCTCGGTGTGTACGCGGCCTCAGACCCCTGATATTTCACCAAACCCTTCCTAACAAAAAAATGTGAAAAAATATATATTTAAAAAAATAAAATAATAAAATCAAAAACTACTGACACCATCAACTGCCCTACTGACACCAATATCTACTGACACCGTACACTGTTCTACTGACACTGTCAGTATATAAACACGTGCACACACACATATGTGTTTGAGTTTTGGGGTGCAAACCTTAATGCAATAGGCTGTGCACACCTATGAGTCTAATAATTTTATTTCCTGGTGTTTTGCTTTAAGGTACATTTCATGTAATAATTAAAAGAGTTGTTCTTCAAATGTAAGAAGAAAAAATATAAAAAGAAAAACAAATGAAAGAGTCATCTTTTCCGCAAGCAGAATAGTTTTTCACACCAATAATATCAGTGATCTGGAAGGTGTTGTTGAAAAGTAAAGCCAATTTTGTGCAATCGCTGGTTCATGGTTTGTTCATACAAGTTGTGCTTATCAGAGCAAGCAGCTGCTCCCAGGAAGGTCCCCTTATGACAGTACAATCTATTATTTGTGCGGACATCGTTTGCCATTTTTATGTTGCTAAATGCATAGCCAGCAGATCATGTAAGAAAACATTTACCTTTGTTAATACAAGATCGGCTATTTGCTATCAGACCTCTTTGATAAGCATAAAATAGTATAAAAATACAGCCGGTGGTGCAGTTATTTTATCCTTATCAGTTGTCAAACAGGAACACATAATGTTTGCATAGGTAATAAACAAGTGACATGAATATGAGTGGAGAACTGGATAGTTGGTATGTCTTTCATAATAATCATTTACATTTGAGTGGAAGTGATACTGTACCTGTATATAAGGAAAAAAGCATCATCTAGAAGTATAGATACAATGCAGGAGCTACATGAGTAGCTACTGTATGCAGAATCTAATGCAATTTTGCATCAGTTTCAGATCCGTAAATAAGCAAGGATCAGGTCAGGTAGGATTTACTTTAGGGGGGATAATGAGTTCATATAAATGTTAGAAGTACTTGTTACAGCGCACCCAGATTGTCAAAATAGATTTACTGTACTGTGTGTATCAACAGCCTCAATTTTCTTTTTCTATTTTTCATTGCAAAAAAATAAATGAAAGTGTAATTTAGTTGTATTTAGTTATCTTTTATTTTCTTCTTTTTTTTTTTTAATATCCTTTTTTTTTTAAATAGACATGAGTTTCTAAATAGGAAGTACTCCTTTTTAATTATTATGGGTATTAAAATATGTATCTTTTTCAAACATTGTTTATTTATTTCTAGTTGGGTAAATAACTAAATATATATAATATTGCAGATAAATATTTTATATTTACCAATTTGCCTTTAACCACTTGCTTACTGGGCACATAAACCCCCTTCGTGCCCAGGCGAAATTTCAGCTTCCGGCACTGCGTCACTTTAACTGACATGTGCGCGGTCGTGTGACGTGGCTCCCAAACAAAATTGGTGTCCTTTTTCCCCCCCATAGAGCTTTATTTTGGTGGTATTTGATCGCCCGTGCGGTTTTTATTTTTTGTGTTATAAACAAAAAAAGAGCGACAATTTAAAAATATATATATATATTTTACTTGTTGCTATAATTAATATCCCAATTTTTTTTTTTATATTTTTTTTTTTTAGTTAAGGCCGATACGTATTCGTTTACGTATTTTTGTAAAAAAAAAATCGCAATAAGCGACTGCTTTGCGCAAAAGTTATAGCGCCTACAAAATAGGGGACAGAATTATGATTTTTTTTTATATATTTTTTTTACTAGTAATGGCGGCGATCTGCGATTTTTATTGGGACTGCGACATTACGGCGGACACATCAGACACTTTTGACACATTTTTGGGACCATTCACATTTATATAGCGACCGGTGCTATAAATATGCACTAATTACTGTATAAATGTGACTGGCATTGAAGGGGTTAACACTAGGGGGTGAGGAAGGGGTTAAATGTGTATCCTGGGTGTGTTCTAACTGTGTGGGGGGAGGGGGGTGACTGGGGAAGGTGACCGATGCTGTGTCCCTATGTACAAGAGACACAGATCGGTCTCCTCTCCTCTGACAGCACGTGGAGCTCTGTGTTTACACACAGAGCTCCACGTCCCTGTTCTGTCACCGCCGATCGCGTGTACCTGGCGGACACTGCGGCCACCGGGTACACGCATCGAATCCTCGGCGATGCGACGGCACTGTTTTTCCCCGCTGCGCGCCACCCAGTGGCGCGCGCGGGGAATTACAACATCATTGACGTCCAAAGACGTGACCCCGGCAGCTCAGGTCCGCGCTGTTGACGTCTTTTGTCAATAGCGCGGATCTGTACTGGTTAATAGGAGGAATGCCGGAGGCCAGGGCTTTTTTTTCTCAGAGAATAGGTGCAGTCCTTCTGAGTCACCCTTCTTCTCTGCCACCTACCCACCTCTGAGCCCTGTTCCTTAGTTTTACCCCCTACCCACCTCCCAGTACTGTCCCTTTTAGAGAATACAGGACCAAGTATAATTGTCTGCTATTTATATGGAATTTGTTAACCAGTTGCCACCAGCTCACCATCATATGACGGCGGGGACGGTGCGGCTCTCGTTTTGGGCCGACGTCGGCCCATTCAAACAGGGCATGCGCGTGATCATGTGCGCGCAGCCCTGCACTGTCTGTGGCGGCGTGTCCCAGAGACAGCGCGTCACTGACATGGGTAAACAGCCATTGGGTATGGCTGTTTACGAGGTGATTGCCTGTCACGGCCGATCACAATAGGTACTGCCCCTTTGAAAACGGCGCATGCGTGCGATCGAGAGCGTGCTGCGCGTTCATGTCATGTCGCGCAGCATGGTCGTGTGTAGGCTTTAACGACAGGGAAAAAACATGCATGCTGAGAAGGGAAATTTGCATAATCAGCCCAAAGGGTGGCGCCATTGGAATGGAACTTCCCCTTTATAGTGCCGTCGTACATGTTGTACGTCATCGCGTTTTGCTCGAGCATTTTTTATCACAATCGTGTGTATGCAAGGCAGGCTTGAGAGGAATTACGTTGAGAAAGCTTAGTTTTTTTCCATGACATGAATAAAGGTTGTGTGTATGCGGCATTAGGCTGGCAAGGTCAAGAAACTGCAGAAAGCTGTGACATACCATAAGAAAAAATGGAAAAGAGAGTGGGCAGCTCTTCCAGCCACATTCCTCAAAAGACCCAGAATTCCCTGGGGCAATACTTTTCTGAGCTCAGGCCCAGCCCATCCCCCATAGTTCAACCAATCCTTGGTGACCACTCAGCCACCTTGTCTGGCACCTGGCCATGCTCCCATCAATCAAGGCTCTCTTTCCCTATAGGGGCTCAAGAGGCCTTCATACTCACAAATATAGCACTTTAGCAGTGCAGGCTGTGCAGACAGACGTCAAACCATCAGACTTGGCTGCCAGGGATTTTACCTGGAATGCGTTTTTGTTGGGAACAGACCCCTCAAAAACAGAAGCTCTCCTCGTAAAACTGGAACAAATACTAACCTTATTCTTGAAGTGGGTTCCTCTTGTTGGATCATGCAAACATCCTACCTCTCAATTGTACAGCTGTGCTAGGGACTCATGCAGCTTTCTTAGCAATCACACACCCATATGCTCAAACATCTGCCTAAACAGTCACCTTTAAAAACAGGTAAATCTTGTAAAATACTCATTGCCAACCACCAACTTGTCTTAACTCTCCATTCACACTTGAGCGTAGAGTATGTAGATGATTTTGAGGCTTTTTCACAATTCTGGTTGTGTTTTTAGGGTGAAGTACCATTCAGGAGCTACCTTGGGGCAGGATTGCACGTTTATGGCCCCATAGACTTTTATTATGGGAGTGCAATGCACAATTTTGCACTTTTTAGTGTATTACTATTGAAGTCAATAGGGTATACAACCACTTTAAAACTGTAATTTTATAACTTTTGTAAATGTCAGTAAAAGTTTGACTGTGCCAGTACATTTTGGGTGTTGTGTCAGTAAATTTCAATCTGATAGAGTGCAAAACAGGATGTATGGACCTTCTGATCATATCTGCCTAAAAGACTGACAGAATGGCTGTGTAAAAGGGGCCTGGTGCCGCGTACACACAATCATTTGTCGGCATGAAAAAAACAAAATGTTCGGCATGTAGAAAAATCGTTGTTTTTTCCAACTTCATCATTAAAACACCACTGAAGAAGTCCCCGTTCATAGAGGACGTAACACGTTACGGGAGTAGCGTTGTGACATCACCCGTGGCTATCACTTTGCTCAATATACACGCTGTATACATTGGCACCGACCATGGTGCCTTCATTGTGTGTTTTTTATCTTTTATTACGATTAAATTGTTTATCCAAACGGAGAGCACTATGTTTTGGCATTTGTTTATTACATGACCTGGGATGACCTATCGGTTTCTCTGTGACTTCTCCACTACTGCTGGATTTTCTGATATTTATACATAAAGTGCATTTGACCCTCCATAATCAAAGGGTCCAGGTGGTGAGGTGAGAGGCCATTCCATGTGGTGGTGGATGTGTGTCTAGCACGTGTGAAGTTATCTACACAGTCATCTGTCTACATTGGCACTCACTGGAGGTGTACTGCGATTTTATGGACTTTCTAATCATCTTTTATTATTTTATTTGAGCGCTACACCATCTGTATTTATTAAAACGACGTTGCCCACACAATCGTTTTAAAAAAATGCTCCAGCAAAGCGCAGAGACATACAACACGTACAACGGCACTATAAAGGGGAAGTTCCATGCGGATGACACCACCCTTGGGGCTGCTTTAGCTGATTTCCTGTTAGTAAAAGACGATTCGCGCTTTTCTGTCTGTTACAACGCGATGAATGTGCTTACTCCATTACGAATGGTAATTTTTTCCAGAACCAGCGCTCCCATCTCATGACTTGCTTCTGAGCATGCGCGGGTTTTTAACGTCGTTTTAGCCCATACACGATCATTTTTTACAACCCGAAAAACTACATTGTTTAAAACGTCGTTAAAAAATGCAGCATGTTCGAAAAAAAATTGTTGCCGTTATTCAGAACCCGAAAAGTGATGTGAAGCCCACACACGATCATTTTAAATGACATTTTTTAAAAACGTTGGGCCAGATTCACAGAGCGATTACGCCTGCGTAACAGGAGATGCGCGGCGTAAGTCTAAATGTGCGTGTGCGTTTCGATGCACGGCATTCCCAGAACGAGATACGCAAGAAATCTACTTTTTTTTGTCCAGCGTAATTTCGTTAGACAGGCGCATCCGTCCGCGCAAAACTGCGCTAGACACACCATTGATTTGCTAGTCAAATATGCTAATGAGGGACTTACGGGGATCCACAAAAAAACGTTGGGGCAGCGCAGGCTACGCGGTGTGCGCAACAGCAAAATGTCCTGTCTAAAATTAGACCATATAAAAGCTGGTCTAAAAAGAGAAAAATCGTCTACATGTCAGATAAAGCAACACTGTTAGTGAGGAGCTCAGCAGTCACACGTGTTGCACAACAATCTGTATGCCAACATGCCAGGGGCATCGTCGCGCATAGCTATACTACTGACTTTAGATGAGCAAAGAAGGAGGAGGGCACGGAGGTGGCACGGGAGAGGATATACCGCACACGCATAGACCTGTTTGGCATGAGTGATTCTGAGGTGTATCGCATCTTCAGATTCACCCCTCATGCCATCCTGGAATTAACCACAACCCTGCAGGAGGACATCACCAGCCCAACACAACGCTCACATGCAGTGCAGCCACTGGTCAAGGTCCTGGCAACACTCCATTTCCTTGCCAGTGGCTCTTTTCAGCGTACAAGTGGAGTGGTGGCTGGGATGTCACAATCCTCCATGAGAAGATGTGTGCACCAGGTTGTCCCTGAAATCCTCAGACGCATGTCCCACCACATCATCAAACCAACCACTGAGGACCTGCGGCTGAAGGCAATGACAGATTTCTACAGAATTGCCAGATTCCCACGCACCGTGGGGGCCATTGATTGCACACATGTGGCACTCCAGCCCCCCCATGAGACAGAGCACATGTACCGCAATCGGAAGCATTGGCATTCCATCAATGTACAGGTGATAGTCGATGCCCAAGGCCTCATATGGCACGTCCGTGCCAAACACCCAGGGTCCATCCATGACAGCTACATATACAATCAGAGCCCCATCCGAATGGAATTCGATCAGAACATATATGGGGACACCTGGCTGGTTGGTGAGTGACATGGGAGGCAGGCATGACTGTCCCCCCCATGATGCACACATCACAAGGGGCACATGCATGACTAACATCCTCCTGTCTTTTCCCTTACAGGTGACTCTGCATATCCACTGGGACCCCATCTCATGACTCCTATCCGGAACCCCCAAACCCCAGGAGAAGAAAGATACAATCAAGCCCACGCCCAAACACGTGCAGTGGTGGAGCGCACCTTTGGCCTCCTGAAGTCACGTTTCCGATGCCTGGATAAGTCTGGGGGTACCCTGTTGTATTCCCCAAACTTTGTGTGCCATATCATCGGTGCCTGTTGCCTGCTGCACAACTTCGCAGTGAGAAAGGGCCTGCAGATTGACCTACGTGATGACCTGACCCCTGAACCAGACAATCCCCCCCTAACCGAGGTTACCCCGTCTTCTGAGGGAAGAGCAGCCAGGAGCCAGCTCACATTAGGCATCTTTGCACGTTAAACACACACATTAATCATGGCACAATGAGAATGCATGCATGCACACCACCGTGGTCCTTAGCACACACACCCCACATCCTCATCAAATTGGATTGGCACCAGTCCACCATGCAGGACTTGTGAGCAGCAACGCCATGCCAAGGCTCCAATTATGTCACTGTACATTCATACACCATTCACACGGACCTGGGGATCACTTCTCCCTGGTCCTGGGGAACCCTTCTCCACCAAAATTGAGGGTGACACCCCTTTTCCGGCAGGAATGTCACCCCCACATTCAAACAGCATTCACAACCCAAAAAAAAATACCAAAAAAAATAAATTACCAGCAAAATCAAAAAATGTCCAGGAAAAAAAAAAGGCCCCCGGCCACGGCTCCTCTGGGGAGACTCATGGGGGAGGGGGTAAACCGGGGAAGGAGGAGCAGCCCCTGGTCTCTGCCCACCTGGCGGCCTGCCCTCCAAGGCCACGGCTATTCTGTCCAGGGCAGCACCTAGTGTTGCCGTGTTGGCCTGGATAGCCTGGGTAAGGGCCCTCACATCCTGCCCAACGCCTGCTGATGTAGTCTGCAGGTCGTTAAGGCAGCTTCTGAAAGCCCGGGAGTGGCAGTCCAGGTTCCCAAGCGTATTCTTGATGGAGGACAGGCTCTCCTCCATCCGCACCAATGTCTGGCTGACCTGTCCCAGATGGTGGGTCTGGAGGAACTGGTCCCTTCTCAGAGTGGCGGGCAGGAGATCGGCCACCCCCCTGGTCTTCTGGGTCGCCTTCCTGCCTCCAGCTGAAGCTTGTGGCCGGGGAGAAGGGGAGGCCCTTGGGAGGGGAGCCATGTTGGGGGAGGAGGGGGGGCTCCCCCTTAGGGAGGGCTGGCTGCTGCCAGCCAGAGGGGAAGAGTCATCCAAAAACAATAGTCCAGTGCCTGACATGGACTCCTCCTCCTCAAACTCCTCCTCCTCAACCTCCTCCTCCTCCTCTTCAACCTCCTCCGCGGACTCCGGCCTTGTCGGGGGGGCCTCATTAGGCTGCTGTCCTGGGGATGGTGCGGTCAGGCCAGATGGCCCAGCACCCTCCTGCACATCTGTGGATGACACAAAAAATTCACAGGTTGGAGGATCCACACACTTGCCACATATTCCCTTTCACCCACTCCCTCACACATGCTACACACCTGATAGAAGAAAAAACCTTACCTGGCATCATGCCTTCATGACTTGAGTCATAGCCGGGCAGACCCTCCACTTCTTCCCGATGAAAGGTCTGGGCCACCGCACGCTCCTCCGCTGTCAGCCTAACACGGCATGGTGGGCCCCCTCCTGTGGCCCTGACATGGGCAAGCATTTTGGCCAGCTTCTTTTTGACCAGACGCCGGAGGTCATTTATCAATCCCAGACCGGTTCCGTGTTTCCCCCTCCCCCGCTGAATTCACCTAGTCAGTGATCATGTCCAAAATCTCTCTCCTCCTGGCCGGGGTGGTGTTGGCACTGTCCGGGCCGTGGAGGAAACGCCCATAGTCGGAAATGGCCCGGGCAAGAATTTGTTTCTCCCTCAAAGTAAAATTTAATTTCCTCTTCCTCTCTGTCATACTCTGACCAAAAATCACTCCCAGTCAACAAAAATCACTCACAAAAACAAGCACGACCAATCAAGCAAGAAAACAAACAAACAGAAAACTATCAAACAAAAACTCTCACAAACACTCAGCAAAAAGCAGTCACAAAAACAAACAGGAACAATCAAGCAAGAAAAAAAACAAACAGAAAACTATCAAACAAAAACTCTCACAAACACTTAGCAAAAATCACTTTCAAATATCTTCTAACAAACACAAGATCACACAGTACACAAATCTGACAAATACAAATCACAACGCAACTAACAACGGAACAAAAGCACTTTGCTATATGGGAAGGGAAACAAAGGGATGTACTTTTGCAATGGAAGTGCGTTTGTGTGTGTCTATTTATGCTGTCTGCGTAGTTCATGATTTTGCCCTAGTCCATTTCCAATTTCACTGATTGCGCCGTTCCCGAGTTGTGAGCATGCGCACAGAGGTGCTGACATGGTCTGCTTCAAGCGCACATGCGCGAGCCGGCCGGCCCTTCATTTGCATGGGGTCACGGCTCATTTCAATGTAACACGCCCACGTCCTTCCCAATTTGTATTACTCCGCCTTACGCCTCTGAAATAACGTTACGAATGCGCAATTTTCTGCGTAAAAGCGACGAGAATAGGGCGTTGTTTTTTTCATGCCGAAAAATGATCGTGTGTACGCGGCATAAGTGTTACTAAGCTACAACAGGGAAACATCAGATCTCCTGGCCTACTAGACAGGGTTGTGCTGTGTGGCACAGATATGTAACTCTCCAGACTGGATGGAGAAGGATACAAATCTTCCAGTAATCTACTGGGCTTCCACATGTGTATTTGATCTGTGTAGTTAGCTGTCTGGCTTGTGTTCAGCTTCAGGTGATAAGTAATATATAAATACATTTCAGATATTGTTTTTAATTGGCTAAATTATAAAACCAAAGTACCTATGTGTGACATTCCATGTTTCCGTTTGCATCTTTTCAGAATGTAATATAGAAAAATCAAGGAGCCCCCTGATAGTAATCTAGAAGATTTCTATATTCCATGGTGGCTCCCATATTTAGATTTATCATCATTTTATGCACAAGTTGATTATTTGTGTCAGGTTTTTAATTCAAATAATAGTTTACAGAACAAATAAGCCTTTCTGCAGTAAGAATTTGCCGAAGCACTTAATTCAATGGTGTATTATGTAGAAAGAAAGACATGACAAGGTGTAGGCTGCACTGTGACAATAACAATCGCAAAGGGAATAGAGCTTCTTGGCAAGTACGGTAATTACACAGCCCACAACCGCTGTCAAATTCCTTTTCAGAAGTTCTTTTAAAATAAGAAAGTTTTGGGGAATTTTTGCAGAATACAAACTTCCTGCTGTTTTAACGAAACCAGCAGTCATTTGTAAAGTTTCCTTTAAGTCTAATGCCACGTACACACAATAATTTTTTGGGTTCTAAAAATTTAAGCTTTTTTTTATGTCATTAAAAACGATCGTGTGTGGGCTTCAGAGCATTTTTCAGGTTCTAAAAAATGGGCAAAAAATAAATTGGAACATGCTTTATTTTTTACCGACGTTTTTAACGTTGTCGTTTTTCGGGTTGTAAAAAATGGTTGTGTGTGGGCTTTAACGACGTGAAAAATCTGCGCATGCTCAGAAGCAAGTTATAAGACGGGAGAGCTTGTTTTGGTAAAACTACCGTTCGTAATGGAGTAAGCACATTCATCACTCGGTAACAGACTGAAAAGCGTGAATCGTCTTTTACTAACACAAAATCAGCTAAAGCAGCCCCAAGGGTGGCACCATCTGCATGGAACTTTCCCTTTATAGTGCCGTCGTACGTGTTGTACGTCCCCGTGCTTTGCTAGAGCATTTTTTTTTCACGATCGTGTGTAGGCAAGGCAGTTTTAATGATCAAGTTGAAAAAAACTTAGTTTTTCCTAGAGCCTAAAAAACATCGGGCCAGATTCACAGAGCGATTACGCCGGCGTAACAGGAGATGCGTGGCGTAAGTCTTATTGTGCACGTGCGTTTCGATGCACGGCACTCCCAAAACGAGATACGCAAGAAATCTATTTTTTTTTTGTCCAGCGTAATTTCGTTACACAGGCGCATCCGTCCGCGCAAAACTGCTCTAGACAAACCATTGATTTGCTATTCAAATATGCTAATGAGGGATATATGCAAAGAAAAATATCCAATCACAAAGTGAAAGAATGGCGGACTTTGAGGCAGTGCTTCGGAAGTATGTTAAAAAATATATATTTTAATACAAAAATAAAAATAAAAGATTATACAATTTTACAATATATAGAGAATATACTTGACATAGGTAGAGTGTAACCCTATAGATTACAAATGTTAAAGTACTGGAACAAATCCCTTGAAGTCGCCTACGCGTTTCGCCGTTGGGCTTCTTCAGGGCGAGACAGAGAGGAATGAAGCTATTAGCTTCAAACCTTTTCTAAATATCTAATTCAACGATATTTTTACCAGACCATAGCCCCTCCCTCTCTACCTACTCTATGGACTCTATGCTCCCCCCTTCTTCGAAGGTTGGCCATAGATGTGATAGTCTGACTCATGATGAGTTGAACTGTGACAAAATTAAGGACTAAACCCACCAGCAAGACACATGACTCACACGAGATCTATAAATAGTGGTTGACCTATTTAGAAACATATATACTGTATATATATATATATATATATATATATATATATTTAAAATTTTTGTTTACGATCATTTTTTCTTTTGTACTATACCATCCCTATATTGGTTTAATGCTAATTAGGAAGTATTTTAACTTATTTTGCATGTAGATACTCTATTTTACATCGTTTGGGAAGTTGGGTGTATTTTATTTATATACTGTGTAAACGTGGCAAAGCATCTTTTAGCAAAATCATGCTCATCTACTCAATCTCATTTTCCTTTCCTCTTCCTCCGACTTGGCCATAGAGAAAATGTATATTTTTTCTGGAACGTGTTATCTGCCGATTTACCCCCCAGTTGCGGTGCTTGATGGCCATCTTTGTGACCTCTGAAAACGTGTTGCATGTGTGTTGCGCTGAGAGTAGGGGTTCACTGCAGATTATAATATTAGAACCTGCGGTGAACAGACTGCACGGCCATATACTCTGATATATCTCTTTGATTTATTTTGAAGTTCTCTAAGAATATCTCTTGCTGTGCCATTGGCTGTTCTGATGCCTCTTTTCGCTGTCTTGTGTTGCGGACGTGGAGCAGTTATTGATTGGCTACCGTGCTCATGTAGGGGGGACGCCGAGATGCAGTGTCATTCCATCCGCTCAATGGCCCAATGTATGTTTAGGCGAGTGCTGACACGCCCCCAATCAATTAGAGACGTGGAGGGGCGGCTATGTCAAATCTAACTCGCCCACTGTGTACGCTTCCATGTCGGCCGTTTTGCTCTGTTAATGCCATCACGCTGTTGTGTGGTGTCATCACACTTGCTCAGTGGCCCAGTGTTTGTCTGGGCGAGCATGGACACACCCCTCAGCCAATCGGAGACGCGGAGGGGCGGTCAGGCTGGATCCGACCCGCCCACTGCAGCATACTTCGATGTCAACCACCCTTTGTTTATGCGCCGCCGCGAACGTGACGCACGACGATGACGTCATCACGCCAATATCGCGGCCTATTTAAACCCAGCTGCTATGATCTGCAGTGTACACAACGTTGGTTGTGACCCTGGGGCACACACAGACCAAACATCTATATGGTAAGCATACTCTCTTGCACCTGAACTGAAGGATTCATTGAGTGATATGATAATGATGCGGTTCTTATTTTTACTTTTGCTCTCCCAGCACCACTGAGGTTGTTGCAGATCACACTGTTGATAAAAAGCGTTTGTCCAGAATTTACTTTGGAGCTTTTACTTGCTTGGATGTTTGATTGTGCATAAGAAGCGGCCCCAGCCCTAGTGCCATCTTAGGATTTTCCAGGTACTTTTTGATCTGACTTTTCAACATAGCAGAAGAGTTAGATAGATGGACAGGCTATTTATCCATTCTATATTTACCTACAGACAAGGAACTATTGTTCACTGGGTGTTGGGACACAGTTCCTGGTACCTATTGAAATGGCGTGCTGTACCATAGAATTCCTGATATTCGGGGACCTTTGCTAGTATTGACGTCACTATATGGATTACTGGTATGTCTGTTAAAAACTTCTGTCACACTATCCTTATAAATTCTCTTCCTATGTACAAACTTATGTTGCTCTCTCTTATAGTTTACTTATAGCCTTGTTGGTAAAAATATACTCTATCTTTATCAGATTTTTTGAAGACGCCTCAATAGGTGACAATACCTATATTCGAACACCCTGGCACCTTTGATGCCTGAATCTGGTGGATGAATATACTTACCGTGTTCTACTAGGTGATGTAGCCACTCTATACATATATGTATATATATACATGCAACTTCCTTACTCTACGATCTTTTATGTAATTTCAATTTTGCATTTTTTATCTATGTTTCATTTGTTTAAATTAAAGTTTCTAGAATGTACTAATACTGTATATGTTGTTTCAGATTATACGACTGTATTACATTCTTCCCCTTCCCTAAAATCCTCTCTGTCTCGCCCTGAAGAAGCCCAACGGCAAAACGCGTAGGCGACTTCAAGGGATTTGTTCCAGTACTTTAACATTTGTAATCTATAGGGTTACACTCTACCTATGTCAAGTATATTCTCTATATATTGTAAAATTGTATAATCTTTTATTTTTATTTTTGTATTAAAATATATATTTTTTAACATACTTCCGAAGCACTGCCTCAAAGTCCGCCATTCTTTCACTTTGTGATTGGATATTTTTCTTTGCATATATACCATATACGGATGTGGCGAATGTGAGTGCTTTTCCTGTGTATCCTTTCCTTATATGTTTTTCACCCCCCTATTATCCTCCTTTCTCTCTTTCCCCTTTTCCTACTTTTTTTCTTCCCCTTCCCCTTCCAAACCCCTTCCCAATTTCTTTGATGCTAATGAGGGAGTTACGGGGATCCACAAAAGAACGTTGGTGCAGCGCAGGCTACGCGCTGTGCGCAACAGCTAAATGTTCTGTCTAAAATTAGACCATATAAAAGCTGCTCTAAAATTAGACAATTCGTCTACATGTCAGATCTGTTTACATTGAAAGATCTCCGTTCTCTGTGGAGTGATTGTCGGTGGCTGGCAGACATAATGGCCACTGGCCACACGCATTTCCCACATCATTTAAAGCGGGCGATGTACACTTACGGCGGTTTGCGCACATCGTTATACAACCTGCCGCTGAATAACAAAGGCGGCTGGTCAGCAACAGGTTAAACTTAAACACATTGCTAATACTATTAGCAGAATTTCCATTCGGTAAGCCTTTAGCAGACATGATATAGGAGATGGTCAGAGACTGCCGACATGATACAAGATATCAATGCAGCCCATAAAATGCAGCCTACCAGTACCCATCAAATGTAGCCTATCAGTGCCCATCAAATGCAGCCTCACCAGTGCTCATCAGACACAGCCTCACCAGTACCTATCAAATGCAGCCTCACCAGTGCCCATCAGATGCAGCCTACAAGTGCCCATCTGATGCAGCCTTGCCAGTGCCCATCAGATGCAGCCTACAAGTGTCCATCAGATGCAGCCTTGCCAGTGCCCATCAGATGCATCCTTGCCAGTGCCCATCAGATGCAGCCTACCAGTGCCCATCAAATGCAGCCCATCAGATGAAGCCTACCAGTGCCCGGATCACACAGAGCGGCCATCTCCCCTGTGTCACGGAGCTGGATTTAAATTGCCTGAGCAGGGTGGCTGCCGTAACAATATCCCGCCTTCTAATATAGACCTCACACTGATTAAAATTTCAGAACATTGGATCAGTGTGCCGCTTATCAAAGGAGGCGGGACTTTGTTAAAGTGGTCTGTGACAAAGGTAGATCGCCGCTCTGCATGACAAGGAGAGGAGGAGGGAGGGGAGGACTGGGGCATGCCAGGATGACACCTCCACAATGTCTGGCACCCAGGGCAGACCCCCCTATTTTTCAACTTTTTTTTCTTTTTGCTGAATGTTTTGGCGGCCGAAATTTCAGTGCACCTCAACTGAAAACTGCAACAGGGTCTTTATAAATTTCACGGGTCCCAGTCGAGAGTTCTCTGCCCTGGAAGTACAAGGTCTGCACACCTGCTGCCGCCATTAAAATGAGAATATATTCTCCATGATTTTTTTTATTTATCTTATATTATATAGTAGGCATAGTTGAAAATCTAGGAGCGCCAGATTTGTATTACAAACAGTAGGAATCCAACCTGGGCATTCACTATAGCTAGGAAATCTTCTTGCTGTAGGTCCCCAGAGATAAAAGGTTCCAGCTGGTGACTCGCCCTCTAACAAGAATTAAAATTAATTCCATGGATGGAAAGCAGCAAACACCTCCTTTGGCAGCAAGCTGGATTTTTTAAAATTGCAGGTGGTGCATTTTACAAGTTAATTAAACTATTACTTTATTTTCCTTCTTGCCAAAAGGGACCAATATTCTCTTCTAATTGAAGCAGTTTCTAATTAAATGTTCTCATTTGGTTCATAATGTCTAAATGCACCCTTTAAAACTGAAATTGGACCCACGTTGTCATCTGAGCAGGTTGTTTTGTTGATGTAAAGGTTTAGAAAGAAATTATTCTGTTTTAACGACTATTTTTCTTAAAGCAACATTCATTACTGCCATCATTTTATGTCTGGGTTATGTTTTGTATGATACTTCTGCAATGTGAAATCATTTAGCGGCCGTACTTTTTTTTTACTCTTTGTTAGTCTTACAAATGTAATAAAGAGTGTTTCACCTTAAACAAAGGATGAGTGCTTTCTTCAGGAAACCTGTGTATTGTCCTTTATTATATATAATCTCATAGGCATAAAGGGACAAAATCACCAAAGGTATCCTGTGTAGATATGTGCATCCCCTTTCTTACGAATGTTATTTTCGTACGAAAATGTTCATTTTCGTACCCGCAGGATAATGTGTACATACGAAAAAATTAAAGCACCAAAATACGAAAACGACGAGATTACGAATGAGCCGCATAACGAACAACCGCAAATACGAACGAATGATCCGACGAAAAAAAACGACAAAACGAAAACGGCAAAAGAACAAAAATGACATCTATAACAAAAGATTTACATTCTGTTTTGTTTGAATCCTTTTTCTGTTTGTTTTCAGTCCTATGTTCATTGTTCATATGACATCTATAACAAAAGATTTGCATGCTGTATTTTGTTTGAATCCTTTTTCTGTTTGTTTTCAGTCCTATGTTCATTGTTCATATGACATCTATAACAAAAGATTTGCATGCTGTATTTTGTTTCAATCCTTTTTCTGTTTGTTTTCAGTCCTATGTTCATCGTTCATATGACATCTATAACAAAAGATTTGCATGCTGTATTTTGTTTCAATCCTTTTTCTGTTTGTTTTCAGTCCTATGTTCATTGTTCATATGACATCTATAACAAAAGATTTGCATTTTGTATTTTGTTTCAATACTTTTTCTGTTTGTTTTCAGTTCTATGTTCATTGTTCATATGACATCTATAACAAAAGATTTGCATGCTGTATTTTGAATCCAAAATACGAACAGAAAAAAGGAATTTAAAATACAGAATGCAAATCTTTTGTTATAGATGTCATATGAACATACGACTGAAAATAGCAAAAGAAAAGGGTTTCAAGATACTGCAAATCATTGACGAAAATTCACGAAAATTATTGTCTAACAAGTAACGAACATGAATTAAACAGAATAACGAACCATCCCGCATGTACGAAAATAAAACAGTAACGAAAATACGAAACGATCGGAATACGAAAAAATCGCGTCATACGAAAAACGAACGGGGACAAACAGGAAAACGGGCGTCTTACGAAAAACGAACAAAAACGAAAAAACGGAATGATACGAAACAGAACAAAAAAAAACAATTTTTTTTTCTGTGCACATGTCTAATCCTGTGTAACAATAATATTTTAATGCCAATTCAATTATTGCCCAAGAACAAACATTGGCTTACCATGTTTAGATACATATAGGTGAGGAGTGAGTCAGACAATAAACACCCCCTGCACTCAATTCAGATAATGTCAAGAGGAAATGGAGGCAGGAGCGGCCCGTCCATTAAGGGTGCACGGGCGCTCTCTCCAGCCACCCCCTCTATGACTAATGGATAGATCCATGCAATCTACCCATGGCCCCTGCTGCCACCCCCTATTCAGGTGTCCGGCCCCTAAAGCCTATGGGTAGAGTAAAGTTAATGTGACCTGACCTAAACAGTGCCTGAAGTACAAACTGTACAAACGGTTGCCTAAGGCCTCACACTCCCAGCGTTCGATTAATCTACCTACTGTAAGTGTGTGTAGCAGTGGAAGGAATGTCCCCCGTTTGGTGTCCCCATGGCCCTTCTTAATGCGGCACCCGTAGTTCCTGCAACTAGTTTTGCCTGGCCAGGGGTGGATTGACCTCCTGAACACTGCCCGAGGTCCCAGGGTCAGTAGATGACTCTAGGTACTGCCCTCTCCCGTCACCTCCTCTTCTACCGCACTCCACAGATCTTTGCCATGTGCAGAGCACAGATAATGGCCGCAGTGGCCGAAGCAACTCCCTGATCTCCTCTCCAGGATGGACCAATACCTGCCAGAGCTGGCGCCGCTGCCTGGCAATCATCAAGGAGCCAGTCTGCCAGAGCGTCAAGGTATTGCATGATACTGGTCCGGCTGCCCAACACCGACAGTGACAGCATCCTGAGCAAGGGCGCCCTGAAAAGCACTGCTGCCAGCCACCTGTGACCTCACACACACACCAAGCACTGACAATATTTATGCCATCTGGCATATGATGTCACCATCATCATCATCATCCCCTGCCCTGTGCCTGGAATCCCACCACCTGTCACCATCATCTCCATCCTCATCATCCCCTGAGCCTGATATCCCACCACCTGTCACCATCATCTCCATTCTCGTTATCCCCCTGTGCCTGGCATCCCACCACCTCACTGACTGTCACCATCATCTTCATACTCATCATCCCCTTGTGCCTGGCATCCCACCACCCCACCACTGCCTGTCACCATCATCTCCATCCTCATCATCCCCCTGTGCCTGGCATCCCACCACCTCACTGTCTGTCACCATCATCTCCATCCTCATCATCCCCCTGTGCCTAGCATCCCACCACCGCACCTCTTGTTACCATCAACTCCATCCTCATCATCCCCATGTGCCTGGCATCCCACCACCCCACTGCCTGTCACTATTATCTCCATTCTCATCATCCCCCTGTGCCTGGCATCCCACCACCCCATTGAATGTCATCGTAATTCCCTCCCTATCCACCCCCCGTGCCTGACATCCCACCACCCCACTTCCTGTCACCATCATCTCCATCCTCCTCATCCCCATATGCCTGGCATCCCACCACCCCACCGCCTGTCACTATTATCTCCATCCTCATTATCCCCCTGTGCCTGGCATCCCACCACCCCACCATCATCTTCATCCTCAGTATCCCCCTGTGCCTGGCATCCCACTACCTGTCACCATCATCTCCATCCTTAACATTCCAATCATCCCCCTGCCAGCTTCCTACAGTCCCACACACTGTCATCATCATCCCCCTCTGCTGACATCCTACCACCCCACTCATTGTCATCATCACCCTCATCATCCCTCTCTACCCCATCTCTGACATCCTATCACTTTACCCCCCATCTATTATAGGGGAGATATGATCTCTGCCTCTCACACCAATGCTGCCACCATCACCTCAAACTGCATCCAGTCATCCACCCAACTGTACCCTAACAGTTGCATCACACACCACAATACTGCCCTGCCACCCAGTGAGAGGAAATTATCTGCTGTAACCTCTAGCAAACAATTAGTGAGCGGTAATAATCTGCTGTAACCTCTAGCAACCAATGAGGGAGCGGTAATGGTGTGCAGTAGCCTCTAGCAACCAATCAATGAGCGGTAATGATGTGCAATAACCTCTAGCAACCAATCACTGAGTGGTAATATTGTGCAGTAACCTCTAGCAACCAATGGGGGAGTGGTAATAATGTGCAGTAACCTCTAGCAACCAATCAGTGAGCAGGAATGACGTGCAGTAACCTCTAGCAACCAATCAGTGAGCTTGGAGTAATCAGTGAGTGTGAATCAGATCTTTGTTTGCATTATTAAAGATTTTTTTTAGATAAGTCTTTGTGCATGTTTGCTTCTCTGGGATGTTGAGATATAGAGCGAAATTTCTAGGGATGGGCCCAGAAAAATGTTTTCCCAGGGTCCAATTATTGTTAAAGACAGCCCTTGGTGTCCCCAGGCTGGTGGGGGCAGCGGCCAGCACACACTGGGGTAATGCGGGCCATGGAGGCTCCAGGCAGGTGTAATCCCCCCCCCTTTTAACACAGAACATCTCATCAACTGCAGCCAGTAGCAGGCTCTACTGCCATTTTAGCCTTCTCCCAAAGCCCAGTACCACATTTCAAGGCAGGAGTTGCAGTTCTCCACGCCACACACTAGCCGTTGCCTGCGCTATGCAGAGACTACACCTCCCAGAATGCACTGCAGGGAACGCAAAGCAAATGTGTCTGCTTCTCCTGCTTGTAGTAGGATACAGAATAGTGTATAGAGGGATCATCTGTCTGCAACCTGGCTGTGGCGGGATTGTCTGAGGCTGTGGCTCTAGTTAGCACGGTGAGAGTTTGCTTGTCATTACCATAATAAGACTCTCTTGTATCATATTCACACAGTCTCTGACCATCTCTTGTATCATGACTGCGCAGTCTTTAAACAATCTTGTGTATTATGGCTGTACAGTTTCTGAACATCTCTTGTATGACTCTGATGTAAGGAACTCTGTGCTGGGTTATATTAACCTGACCTTCATGTAAATAGAGAAATATGGTTTTTGACTTTTGTTGTAACTTAAAGCGGGGGTTCACCCTAAAAAAAAAATTCTAACATTACAATGAGCTGACCTGTGACACGGACATTATGCTGTTTTTTTTTCCGTACATACCGTTTTATCTGTATTTTCCCCCCGGATTCCCCGCGGGAGTGGGCGTTCCTATTCACAGGGTAAGTGATTGACATTCTTCTGACTGGTGCATACAACGCGTCACGAGTTGCCGAAAGAAGCCGAACGTCGGTGCGCAGGACATGTTTGTTAATCATTCACGCATCTTATTACTTCATTACAAAGTGCTACATAGGATTTTTAACTCTACTGACTATCTGAATCAATAGATTGCCTGATAAAACTTGTACTATACAGTGCAATGCAAATAATGTGGGTAGTGATGTTACCCTAATATAAAGTGTAATAAAGTGCACCTGTTCTTATTGGTGAGAGACCACACACTTCAGTTTTTTACATGCAAATGATATGCTCTGCTAAACCCACTCAATTGTGAGTACCCATTTGACTATTTAATAAAAGTTGGAAAGTTTTAAACGTTATTACACTATATGGGACCCTTTTTCTTCTTCTCCATATGGGATAATCACTGGGAGACCCTCCAGGGTCACAGTAGGACGTTATTGCCAGAGTGCTGTAGACCCCAAGAGGGAGCACAGTTTGAGGTGGTCACTGTGTTAAATAAGGAATTAGAAGCTCACAAAGTACCAAGCACCTATTTTTATTTTATTTTATTTATTTATTTTTTATTTATATTTTTTATTATTCATTTTTCTATTTTCATATTAATCAGATTTTTCTGTCATTTATACTATGTACACGTTTGAATTGGGAATCCATAATCCATACGTAGCACCAAAGATTTGTATATTCAGCACAAAATTTATTATCCATCACAAAAATGGAGGATTGTAAAATAGTAAGTGACCGGATTTATATTATAAAACGCATGATGAAAGGATATACATTTAAAAAATGCTAATTGTGGTTGGAACCCCGCTTTAACCTCTTTCCGACCGCGCTATAGCAAAAATACTGCTATAGTGCGGCAGTTATTTTGGGACGACGTCCCTGGGACGTCGTCTTTCACTTCTGCAAATGCGCCTCCCCTGGGACGCGCTCGCGGAAGTGTCTGTGCTCGCCGGGTCTAGAAGACCTGGCGCATCACGGATCACGGATCACGCTAAATTGCCGCTGATAGCGGCCATTTACCACGTGATTGCGCCGTCAAATGATGGCGCGATCACTTGTAAACAAACCGGCGTTATTTGATGACGCCGGTTACTCCCTCTCCTGCGTCTCCTCTCTGTACCGTTCGGTACAGTGTGCGAGGAGAGGGGGGGGGGGGAGCGGGGTGTCAGCATTTGCGCTGTGGCTGGATCTGTGACAAATGCAGTCACAGATCCAGCCATCCCTCCATCCATCCCAGCTCTGCAATCCCCCAGTACTCTGCAATCCCCCAGTACTCTGCAGTACCCCAGTACCCTGCAATACCCCAGTACCCTGCAATACCCCAGTACTCTGCAATACCCCAGTACCCTGCAGTACCCCAATACTCTGCAATACCCCAGTACCCTGCAGTACCCCAGTACCCTGCAGTACCCCAGTACCCTGCAATACCCCAGTACTCTGCAATACCCCAGTACCCTGCAGTACCCCAGTACTCTGCAATACCCCAATACTCTGCAGTACCCCAATACTGTGCAATACCCTGCACAATACTCTGCAATACCCCAATACCCTGCGCGATACCCTGCAGTACCCCAATACCCTGCAGTACCCCAATACTCTGCAGTACCCCAATACACTGCGCGATACTCTGCAATACCCCAATACTCTGCAATTCCCCAATACCCTGCGCGATACTCTGCAATACCCCAATACTTTGCAATACCCTGCGCAATACTCTGCAATACCCCAATACTCTGCAATACCCCAATACCCTGCGCAATACTCTGCAATACCCCAATACTCTGCAATACCCAAATACTGTGCAATACCCAAATACTCTGCAATACCCATTTTTTTAAAGCACCCCTGTCCCCGTGTGCTCGCATGCAGAAGCAAACGCATACGTAAGTCCCGCCCACATATGAAAACGGTGTTCAGGCTACACATGTGAGGTATCTCTGCGAACGTTAGAGCGAGAGCAATCATTTTGGCCCTAGACCTTCTCTGTAACTAAAAACATGTAACCAATAAAAGTAATTAAAGCGTCGCGAAGTTTGGCGCCATTCCATCATTGTGCGCAATTTTGAAGGGTGACATGTTGGGTATCTATTTACTCAGCGTAACTTCATCTTTCACATTATGAAAAAAAATTGGGCTAACTTTACTGTTTTTTTTTTAGCACAAAACATTTTTTTTTTTAAAAACACGCGTTCAAAAAATTTCTACGAAAATACCATGCGAGATAAAAAGTTGTAACGACCGCCATTGTATTCTCTAGGGTCTTTGCTAAAAAAGCATATATAATGTTTTGGGGTTCTATGTAATTTTCTAGCAAATAAATGATGATATTTCCATGTAGGAGAGAAATGTCAGAATTGGCCTGGGTGTTCCAGAACGCCTGATGGTGCTCCCTGCATGTTGGGCCTCTGTATGTGGCCACGCTGTGTAAAAGTCCCACACATGGGGTATCGTCATACTCGGGAGGAATAGCAGAATGTGTTTTGGGGTGTAATTTGTGGTATGCATATGCTGTGTGTGAGAAATAACCCGCTAATATGACAGAAACAAGATTTTTTTTTTTTTTTTTACAGAATTTTCAGTCGTTTTTCTTTTATAGCGCAAAAAATAAAAAACCCAGAGGTGATCAAATACCACCAAAAGAAAGCTTTATTTGTGAGAAAAAAAAGAAAAAAAGGACAAAAATTTTAAATGGGTACAATGTTGTATGACTGAGTAATTGTCATTCAAATTGTGAGAGCACCGAAAGCTGAAAATTGGTCTGGTTAGGAAGGGGGTTTAAGTGCCCAGTGGTCAAGTGGTTAAGAAAGATGGAGCTTATGTGCCCTTGTATCTGTCCTCTTAAAGTGTCCAGCCGTGGGTCCCAAAATAGTGTCAAAATTGTCCGAAGTGTCCGCCATAATGTCGCAGTCACGAAAAAAATCCACGTCGCACGACTGCTCAATTGTCTGTTAACCACTTAAGACCCGGACCTTTAGGCAGCTAAAGAACCCGGGCCGGTTTTGCGATTCATCACTGCGTCGCTTTAACCGACAATTGCGCGGTCGTGCGACGTGGCTTCCAAACAAAATTGGCGTCCTTTTTTTCCCACAAATAGAGCTTTCTTTTGGTGGTATTTGATCACCTTTGAGGTTTTTATTTTTTGCTCTATAAACAAAAATAGAGCGACAATTTTGAAAAATATAAAAATATTTTTTTTTCCTCAGTTTAGTCCGATACGTATTCTTCTACCCATTTTTGGTAAAAAAAAAATTTGCAATAAGCGTTTATCGGTTGATTTTCGCAAAATTTATAGAGTTTACAAAATAGGGGATAGTTCTATTGCATTTTTATGACATTTTTTTTTTTTTTTACTACTAATGGCGGCGATCAGCGATTTTTTTTTTGTGACTGCAACATTATGGCGGACACTTTGGACAATGTTGACACATTTTTGGGACCATTGTCATTTTCACAGCAAAAAATGCATTTAAAATGCATTGTTTACTGTGAAAATTACAATTGCAGTTTGGGAGTTAACCACTAGGGGGCGCTGAAGGGGTTATGTGTGACCTCATTTGTGTTACTAACTGTAGGGGGGCGTGACTGTAGGTGTGACGCCATTGATTGTGATTCCCTATGTAAGGGAACACACAATAAATGCGGGCACCACAGTGAAAAACAGGGAAGCTGTGTTTACACATGGCTCTCCCCGTTCTTCAGGTGCGGGGACCTATGGCGGGACTCCAGCGGCGATCGGGTCACGGAGCTTCGGACCGGGTTGCGTGCACGGTACGTGGATGTGCCCAGCCATGCCATTCTGCAGACGTACATCGGCGTGAAGGGGTCCTTAAGTGGTTAAAGCAACGCAGTGCCGAATCGCAAAACCTGCCCGGGTCCTTTAGCTGCCTAAAGGTCCGGGTTTTAAGTGATTAAGAAAGGCGCTTAAGGGCCCCTTATTATATGTGCCATTATATAATATCCAGTGAACCTTTACAAATTAAGAAAGCCGCCTGCTAGCGCCTTACTGTGTAATACTATTGTGTTTAATTACCCCTGTGTGTAATTTCCAGTGAACCTCCTGAAGAAAAGAAAAAAAAGAGGGGGGTGAGGGGGAGAAGGGAGGCGATGGCACTCACAATGATACATATATATGTGCCATCCAGATATCACAGTCCTCCCCCTGTTCCCCTGCCCTTAATCCCCTCTCCAATGTGTCTCCTCCTGGGTAGTTATTTTACCTTACTTTCCTTTTCTCCTCCACCATCAAATGTGCCTTCTGTTTTTATCCTTACATTTTGGTTCTTTGTATTTTCATGAAATGTGTTTCTGAGTCTCAACTGGCCACTAAATGGAAGGCTTGTGGCAAACAGATGCAAACTACAGAGCCTGAGTGCAAATCTCACCCACTGGACAACTTTTCTGAACAGTGGTCACTTTTTAAAGGATGTTCCCCAGGTAATTTTCCCATGAAGATTCAGTGCACCTGTGTAGTTGCTAGTGCCAGCTTCTTGGAGCTAGATACAGAACAAAATCATCTACAATAAACAAAGCTGGTCTATAAATTAGTGATTAAAAATGCATCCTTTACTGCTACAGGGTGGAAACTTGTGCACCGGTTCACATATATATAGGTTATCTGATTTCTTCTGGGTAGGGGGCGCACATGCACACCACTGTTGGCTTTCTTCCACTGCGATTACACACAGCGGAAGCCGATCGGTGGCTGCAAGGTATCCGATGTCCTCTGGCACCCACCGATTATTAGGCAGAGAGACAGAATGACAATTTACCTATGTAAACAAGGCAGATTGCTGTTCTAACTGGAGGGAAGGTATGAAATTTACGTTCTTGCAAATCAGGGAATAAATTCCACCTCTTCTCCTAGTAAAAGCACCTCACACAGTATAGTAAAACACTGGCGAGGCACACAGTTAACCCTTTGATTGCCCCTGACGTTAACCCCTTCCTAGCCAGTGTGATTAGTACAGTGACAGTGCATATTTTTTAGCACTGATCACTGTATTAGTGTCAATGTTCCTCAAAAAGTGTCAGTTAGTGTCAGAATTTTCTCCGCAATATCGCAGTCCTGCTATAAGTCACCACCATTACTAGTAAAAAAAAATATTCCATAAATTTGTAGACGTGCAATTTTGTGCAAATCAATTAATATACACTATATATACCAGGATTTTTTTTTATCAAAAATTACTAGCAGAAAACATATTGGCCTAAAAAAAAATATTGGATTTTTTAAATTGGACAGTAAAGCCAAGAATTTTTTTTTCCCAAAATTGTCTGACTTTTTTGGTTTATAACGCAAAAAAATAAAAAAATACAGAGGTGATCAAAAACGACCAAAATAAATCTCTATTTGTGGTGAAAAAAATACACTTTATTAGGGTACAGCATGGCCGTGCAATTATCAGTTAACATAACACTGTGCCAAAAAAAAAACAGCCTGGTCTTGAAGGGGGTAAATCTTCTGGAGGTCAAGTGGTTAAAGTGGTTCTAAACTCAAGCCATTTTTTTTTTTGTTACCTTAATTTAATTCCCTGCAAAAGGTTTAAGAATCTGCACCCAGAGGAGAGAGATTTTGGGTCCCAATAACCCCACCCAGAGGAGAAGTGCGTGAAATCCCAGAAGCTGCACCTCGAGGAGAATGGTGCAAGGCCCAGAAAGTGTATGGAGAGGAGAGGCATGATGGGCTGCAGGAAGTGCACCCCAGGGGATGAAAATAGTCCTTATTTGCAAAGAGCATGCGCACTAAGCATTTGAAAAAAGAAAAATACTGCGAACTTTATGAAACAGTGCACTACAACTTCCTCTCTGACTCTAAAGCCCTGTACACACGATTGGATATCTGATGGAATCTAATCCGATGGATTTTTTCGTCAGATATCCGATGAAGCCAACTTTCATTAGTCTTGCCTACAAACCATCAGTCAAAAATCCGACCGTATCCAACGCAGTGACGTAAAACACAATGACGTGCTGAAGTTCAATGCTTCCGAGCATGCATCGACTTGATTCTGAGCATGTGTGGATTTTTGACCGATGGACTTCCACACAGACGATCGTTTTTTTCTAACATTTTCTTTATCCATAGGAAATTTTTTCTATTTTTTGTCACCGGTGGAAAACAAATTGATGGGGCCCACACACGATCGGTTTGTCCGATGAAAACGGTCCATCAGTCTGTTTTCGGACAAACCGATCGTGTGTACAGGGTTTAAAACCGGAATCACACTTGTGCGGTGCGAATTTCAGCTCTGTAATCTCTGCAGATAGATAAGGGAAGTTTTCAGCAGATTAGCAACGTTTTAGCTGCGAATTTGGAGACCTGGGAGAAGTTCCGGGTGAGAGGAGAGTGGGGGAGAAGTGTATTGAGCTGAATGAGAGAAATTCCTGAAGAGAACTGAACACATCTGCGAATCAGAAGATAATGGGACTGAATTTGCACCTGAGCCGCACCGCAAGGCAAAAAATCCGCACACGTTTTTTCTGCAATGCGCAGTGCGAATGCATCACACATATGTGAACCAGCCTCATTGAAAACAATGTATTTAGAAATGTTCTGCATATTAGATGCGCTTTAAGCCGCAACCAATTCGCATAGGTGTGAATCCGGCCTAAAAGTTTTCTTTCTTCTTTTGTAAAAACAGAAAATTCCCCCTCGGCATCATTCTCAGCTTATCCAAGCAGAGAAGTGCTGTATTTGCAAATTTCATTTATGTATCAATCTACTAGAAAAATCGGATATTTTACAACTATAAATGACATATTTCTGTATGAAAAAACAAATTCATAGTTGGACTCTATATAAACATACTGAATGGGTCTCCTGCTTTTTTACCAGGGCACTTCAAGAGATGGGGGTCCCTACATATTGTAATTTTCCTTAGGCATGCCCTTTAATGCCACACAGGTTCAGTACTATAGACAGCTCCCAGGCACAGTAAAAACATCTCACTAAAGCCTCTTAAATAATATTATTAGTCAGTCAGTGCTGGAAGTGCTTAGCGGCTCTGTTCTCCTATCAAGTATAACGTTTGCTTCATATTACTGTTTGGTCAATAAGGACATTCTCCTGCTGCGACTGTCCTCACCGATATGACTTTCTCTGCAGAATGAAATGGTTTCCTGCTGAGATAATGATTAGGACAGGTTGATGAATCTATTTCACCAAAGAGAATTGGCTTCTATGTACAATTCCAATGAAATCTTACTGCAGGGAAGCCTAAGATAGCTGAGACAATATATTTCCCTTTATCTACCCAACAACACTGTGTGAGTGAGTCCATCAAGCCTAATGCAATTCAAACCACGCAAACGTATCTACCTAGCAAACAAGAGACATAAATATGAAAATATTGTTTTGCTTCACCTACATCCTCACAGAGGTAGAACAACATTGGGCTGAACGATGACAATTTTTTATTTCCATAAATTACTGTCAGGTGGATTTTATGTTGTTTTCTTCTTGTCTTAATGCGAGACTACTTGAAATCTGTCAGGAGGCTGAAGTCAAGAAAATCTAAGTGACCACTTTGATTTGTTCAATTCCTTTTCCTTTTTTGTGTTGAATTTAAAAGACTTCAATACATGTTCAAGACAAAAATGATACATTTATGCAGTGCCTGTAGAAGCTGACTCATGCCTTGTACACACGATCGGTTTTCCCGGCGGTCAAAAGCCCGCCAGGAAAACCGAGGGGAAAACCGAGGGGAAAACCGAGAACCTACTCGGTTGCTTTTCCCCGTGTACATACGTCCGGTTTTCCCGACATGAAAACTGCCATGACATCTTTGGTCAGGAAAACTGGCCATGTGTATGCTCCCTCGCAGTGTTTCCTCTACGAAAACTGCTGAGCAAAAGGCCACCATCAGAAATGGCTTTCCTATAAGCATTAATGGGGCTGCAGCGTAAATGCACAGTACCAACTGCCCCAGTTCTCAGGAGGAAGGCTGTGCAGCTCTGAGCAGGACCACACAGTGAAGATTGTTGAATCAGTAGTAGGTAGTTCACCTAGTGGGCACCCCTAAAGCGGAGTTACATCCAAATGTGGAACTTCCGCTTTAACGCGGTGGTTCACCCAAAAGTGAACCTCCGCTTTTCGTAACACTCCCCCCTCTAGTGTCACATTTGACACCTTTCAGGGGGGAGGGGTGCAGATACCTGTGTAAAACAGGTATTTGTACCACTTCCGGGTATAGACTCCCGTGGGAGTCCGGCCCCTCTGCCTCACCCCCCCCCCCCGTTGTGTTCTGGGACACTCGGCTCCCAGAACACAACGAGGACCAGTGGGAACTGCACAGTGCTACTCACGCATGCGCAGTAGAAAACCAGGCAGTGAATCCACAGCGCTTCACTTCCCGATTCCCTTACCGAGGATGGCGGGGGAAGCCGAGAGCTAATCTACCGCTCGGCTTCGGCTGCCGACATCGCGGACGACTTGGACAGGTAAGTGTTAATTTTTTTAAAGTCAGCAGCTGCTGTATTTGTAGCTGCTGGCTTTTAAAAAAAAAAATTCAGGTCAACCCCTGCTTTAAGGACTCCTCACCCCCTTACATGCCATATTTGGCATGTTTTAATTTTGGGGGGATGTGGGTACCCAGGTTTGACAGATACCACAGGGCAATGTACTGTCTAATCTTGGATGAGTTTCTCCTTCCCTAAGCTAGGGGATTGAAAATGGGTCATGGATGGGTATTCCAGCATGACACTGACTCAAAACACACGGCCAAGGCAAGAAAGAAGCGACTCAAGAAAAAGCACATTAAAGGGGTTGTAAAGGTTTGTGTTTTTTCACCTTAATGCATCCTATGCATCCTATGCATTAAGGTGAAAAAATACCTGTCAATGACGGCCTCCCCAGCGCCCCTTTTACTTCAGCCCCTTACCTGCTGTGCGCATCCCCCCATGTCCTCTTCTCCACAGAGTCTGCCTGTTGATTAGATAGATTGGATAATTTGATAGCAGTGCAGCCATTGGCTTGCGCTGCTGTCAATCACATCCAATGGCGCGCCCGCCGGGGGTGGGCCTGAGTCATACACTCTGTGTCTATTGTGTCTATGGACGCAGCGTGTGTTAAAGGGAGTGCGGTCACAAGCTAACCCCCTCAAGATAAAGCTTCTCAGAGGGGGTTGGCTATTTTGGGGAGGAGCCGAGACAGCCGCTGAGGCACCCCAAAACAGGAGGATCGTGGCCACTCTATGCAAAACTAACTGCACAGTGGAGGTAAGTATAACATGTTTGTTATTTTAAAAAAAAAATTAAACCTTTACAATCCCTTTAAGATCCTGGAATGGCCTAGCCAGTCTCTAGATCTCAATCACATAGAAAATTTGTGGCGGGAGCTGAAGGTTCGAGTTCCCAAATGTCAGCCTCAAAAACTTAATGACTTATAGAGGAACTGCAAAGAGGACAAAATCCCTCCTGAGATGTGTGCAAACCTGGTGGCCAACTGCAAGAAACGTCTGACCTCTGTGATTGCCAACAAGGGTTTTGCCACCAAGTACTAAGTTATGTTTTACGAAGGGGTCAAATACTTATTTCACTCAATAAAATGCAAATCAATTTGTAACTTTTGAAATGCGTTTTTATGGATTTTTTTGTTGTTATTTTGTCTCTCACTGTTAATATAGAGCTACCATTAAAATGATAGACTGGTCATTTCTTTGTCAGTGGGCAAATGTAAAAAATCAGCAAGGGATCAAATACATTTTCTCTTACTGTATGCTTGTCCTGCACTAACTCATCCCACACATTTATTTACTGCAATACAAAAAGCCAAAAGCAGTCAAGGCTGCTGGATCAGCATGTGTGCACATTCACAGTACAGTCCCAGAAGGGGTTATGATAAGTCTCAGCTGAAACATGTACCTGTCTGTCTCTGCCTGGCTCGTGGAATGCCGGCTAAGCTGACACATCTGACCCGCAGTGAAAGAGAGGAAGCTGATCTGACAAGGGACACCTGCTTGCCAGTGATGAAGTGCTGCTGTAATCTTCTCTCTAGTGCCTATTTCTGCTGAAGTGCATCAATGAAAAATTGGACAGATGTCTGGGGAATACAGATTGTCTATAATGCAATGAGTCAGACATTTAACAGCATGGATGTACATTTTGCCACTACACATGAAAACAAAAAACAATTTGTAAAGTAGCTCGGTTTTCCAAAGGCTCTCTTTTGTCTAATTGATCAATATGTCAAGACTGTCCTACTATTTGACAGACTTTAATTAAGTATCACACATGCAAAACATTAATAAAAGTATAGATTTCTATAAACATGTTATTGTAAAGATTCCGTAAGTGTCAGATCTTATGGGATGCACTTGAAGAAGGCATACCCCAACACACTGATAGTTAAAAATTACTGTACATATCATACTGTATATCACAAGGGCTGTTACATTGGTGATGTTTTATTGCATGACATTTCGTACATGTACCCAAATTTAAAACATCACATTTTTTTTTTGCCTTTATTGAATTTTGTGAAAAACTGATTAAATATTACTCTGGCACTAAAAAGGAACATTGTCATCATCTTCTGTTCCAGCGTGGTGAGCGGGCGATTGCCCACATTAACAGACAGCTGTCACAGAAAGGCCAGTCAGTCAGTTGTCAGTGGGAGAGTAGGACGCTCCGGTCTTCCGCTCGAGTCTGCTCTCGCCAGGGACCAGACAGGCAGATAGTGGCTAGGCAGACTGCTAGGTAGGCTTGCTCTACCCCTCTATCCCTCAAACAACTCACCACCGGCTTTCCCCCGGCTCTACCTGGCCCCCCTGGCTTCCCTCCTTCACCCCTCTCCAGCAGGTAAGCCATCCACTGAGGTTGCAGGCAGCCGTCCTTTTCAGGACAAGCCACCGCTGCAACTTAAAGCCACGGCTCTCCACCCTATCCACACCTACCCTTCTATACCCCCACACTACTAGCCCCTCTCTAACTAACCATCCGCCACCTATCCCTGCAATCCCTGCAATTTTCCGCCGTCTCGGGCGCTTTTTCGATACCTCCGCGCCGGCCTGGAGGCAATCGCGGCAGCCGCAACTAGGAAAGGCCGCGGCTTCACCCGCGGCCTAGTGGCGCGCCGCTTCTCACCCCCTCCAACCGCCACCAAAGTCCGAAAACGGACTTGAACCCCACCCCATACCCCCAGGAAAGTTACCTCACACCCCGGGCTAGGAATCCTGGCCCCAAATAGTAGCACCGATCCACCCAATCTGGAAGCTTTACCAGTCTGGATCCTGCTACCGATCGGCAGGCCTTTTTTGCTACACCCAGCCCCAAATCTTAATCACCACTACAACTTGATCCAGGGGTTACCCGATCGCCTCTTACAGGGGTCAGGAAGGAATTTTTTCCCTGCCGGAGCATATTGGCCGAGCGCCGCCAGGGTTTTTTTGCCTTCCTCTGGACCAAGCCAGGAGAGAGGAGTTTAGCCAATTCCTCTCCCCACTGCCCTAAAATCCACCCCCCCCCCCCCTGGTGTATTGGCGAACATGGCATGTAGGCAATATTCTGCCGAGACCATTTGGAGTTTGAGGCAATGCGCCGCAATACTGCCAGCCATCACCAAAAAGGCCCTAAGAACTGAGCGACTATGGAGAACCAATCATAGATCGACGGTTAGACATTTCAGACATTTACCCCAGGTCAAGCACATATCATGTGCTCTGATCAATACTAGATCGGCAGTAAAACACCGACTAGAAATCCGCGACTTCATTCAACAAAAGGATCTAGACTGTCTTTTTATTACAGAGAGCTGGCTCACAGCCGACTGTAACACCATTCTAGGAGAACTGGTGCCAGAAAATTACCGTATCATAACGGAAAACAGAATAGGGCAAAGAGGAGGCGGCCTGGCGGTGATCCACAAGACTCATCTTACGATCACCAAACCAGTCCGCCAAAACCCTCTTCCATTCATGGAAACCCTTACTCTGCAACTGCAAGCAAGTTCGAAGGAGACCGTCCACATTCTGCTCTGCTATAGGCCACCCGGCCCAAAATCGCAGCTGCTCTCATCATGGACGGATTTCTTCTCCACTTATACCCTCAACAGTAAACAACTCTTGCTGTTAGGGGATTTCAATCTCTGGGCCAATTCCTCACAAGACCCCATTGCCGACGCCTGTGTTGACCACCTGGAAGGATTAGGGTTGCAGCAATTAGTATGTGGGCCCACACATGCTTCAGGTCACACACTTGATCTTATTTTCAGACAAGCTCTGGAAATAAAAATTGGGGAAAATGAAAAATTGCCATGGACAGACCACCAGGCAATTACATTCAGTATTTCCACCATCCCCCCCGCAACAAAAACATCGAATCCAGTGGCAACACACTGGACTAGATGTCAGAAGAAGCTCCACTCGGAACTCTTCAAAACGACTTTAAGGAAAAAAATAGAAACTACCCAGCCGCAGCAAACGGCCGTTGAAACATTGAAAGCCATAAACTCGGCCATGCTACAGTCAGCCGACTTGGTAGCGCCGAAACGAATAACCCGCATTCGGAAAAACAACCGCAGCTGGTTTAACAACCAGCTGTCGTTACTGAAGCAAGAACGCAGAAGGGCAGAATCTGCCTGGAAAAGATGTTCTTCTGAGCTAAACCTATCCATCTACAAGGCGACCACAAGAAAATACCACAAAGGAATTTTCCAAGCCAAGAAGAATTATTTTTCGGAGGCTATCAACGGTGCCCAAAACCGCCCCCGCGAACTCTTCAAGATGGTCACCCAGACCATGAAACCAGGATGCATTGAAGCCCCCAGTTCGGACACACAAGAATTTTGCAATGAGCTATCGGATTATTTCGTTAATAAAATCGAGGCAATCCGTGAAAGCATTCAGCAAAATGTTTCTCCCCTCAGCCCCCCCTGTAGCCTCTCACACAGCACCCATAGTAATTCTCCGATATCAGGTAAGTTCACCCTGGAACCCATCTCCATCGAGTCCACTAAGAATGTCATTTGTACTCTGCGCAATGGCGCAGCGCCAAATGACATTATCCCCACAAAACTGCTGAAGGAATGCGCCGACATCCTGGCTCCTCCCATCACGCAGCTTATCAACCAGTCTTTCTTGGAGGGCATAGTGCCCTCACAGTTGAAAGAGGGTGTAATCCAACCCCTCCTGAAGAAACCCTCCCTGGACCCCAAGGACCCACTCCACCGCCGTCCCATAACAAGCCTCAACGTATTCTCTAAGATAATGGAGAAAGTAGTGGTACAACAGTTGCAACTGCATCTAGATACCTACAAGCTACTTGACCCATTGCAATCAGGCTTCCGTCCCGGACATGGGACAGAAACAGCATTACTGAAAGTATGGGACGATGTTCTCAAGGCCGCAGACGAAGGAGAATCTTGTCTTCTAGTTCTGTTGGACCTAAGTGCAGCTTTTGACACTGTAGACCACAATCTGTTACTGACTCGGCTTTCTGAAGTAGCCAGGGTCGCAGAAGGCGATTTATCTTGGTTCTCCTCTTTTTTGGAAAACCGATCGCAAACAGTGAAGCTAGGACCTTTTACGTCTGAAAAACGCACAGTAACATGCGGAGTCCCTCAAGGATCGCCTCTGTCACCAGTGCTATTCAACATCTACCTTCGTCCTCTTTTTGAGATTATTAGCAGTCAAAAACTGCTTTATCACTCTTATGCAGACGACACGCAACTGTATTTCCGCATCTGCAACAGACAGGATCACCACCTCAATCTAGAGACATGTCTCTCTTTGATAGAGGACTGGATGACAAAGAGTTATCTTAAACTCAATGGAGCGAAAACAGAACTTCTTCTGTTTCACGCCAAGCGAAGGAATCAACCCTCAACAGCGTGGACCCCCCCGCCTATTTTGGGCAAGCTCATCACCCCTAGCGCCAAAGTCAAAAGCCTAGGGATCATTCTTGACTCCTTTATGACAATGGACGCACAAATAGGGTCAGTGGTCAGCGGATCTCACCATCTACTGCGCCTACTACGCAGACTCACTCCGTTCATCCCTAAAGAAGATCTAGCGGTCGTGGTGGGAGCTATTGTAAACTCCAGGTTGGATTATGCAAACGCCCTTTACCTCGGTCTCCCCAAATACCAAATCGCTCGTCTGCAAGTCGTTCAGAATACGGCCGCCAGACTTGTGACTGGGAAAAAACCCTGGGAATCCATCTCACCTTCACTGAGAGCCCTTCATTGGCTGCCAGTTAAAGACAGAATTGCTTTTAAAGCTCTCTGTCTTACGCATAGATGTGTCCATGAGAATGCCCCCCTCTACTTATGCGAATTAATAAAAGCGCATAATCCAAATCGCGTTTTGCGATCCACGAATCAGAACCTGCTCCAGGTTCCGAAAGCCAACTTCAAGTCCAAAGGGGAAAGAAGATTTGCGATCCAAGGTCCCAGACTATGGAACGCGTTACCAACCAGCATTCGGTTGGAGGAGAACCACCTAGCATTTAGGAAAAAGGTCAAGACTTTTCTCTTTTGATATCAAAGGAGACAGGAACAACAAGCGCCCAGAGGCGATTCAGTTCGCATGTGCCGCGCTATATAAGTTTTCATTCATTCATTCATTCATTCATTCATTCAGACATCTTTGTTCGCTATACTCTTTGTCATCCCCAATGCCAAGATTTGTTCCAGTATATCATGGACACTATACACAGACATCCATGCCATCCATTGATCTGCTGTTGTTTGTAGTTCCACAAACCTTAATATTTTTAAGTCAGTGATCACTGTGAATTCAACTGCAATTCTGGTTGCACAGGAATATTGTTTACTTGCTACACATAATCTATTGAAACAGCTACCCTATTTTAGCAATAAGTATTCTTTGCATGCAATTAAGTACTTGAAAACTAGTTGAAGATTAAGGCCCCATTCACACATCAGCGTTATGTAGCCTTAGGGCTCTTTCACATGGGGCGGATCAGTAATGATCTGCCCCGTGCACCTCCATTTGCTCAGTGGAGATCGCTCCGTTGATCTCTGCTGAGCTGCCGGATGATAGGGCGGTCCCCGCACACTGTCAGATCTCCGCTCTCCCCTATTGGGAATCGGATGAACACGGACCGTCTGTCCGTGTTCATCCGATCCGTCAGACGGAAGGAAAAGTAGGTTTTTCCTCCGGCATACTTTGGCGGATCGGAGCGGATCGGATGTCAGCAGACATGTCTCCGCTGACATCCGCGATCCCATAGGGATACATGTATGTCTGTTTTTCATCCGACAACGGATGGATGAAAAACAGACATACGGAACGTCCGTGTGAAAGAGCCCTAACTGGATTATCACACAACAACTCTGGACTACCAGTACTTCTCTCCCCACTTTAGGGAATTGTTTGTTGAAATTATCAAAGCTGCATTTCACCAAAAACTCTCTTTATATGCACTTACCTGGTTATAGGAAATGTAGTTTGCACTAATATTTGAACTGTAAATGTTATTTCTGTTACTAATATAACCTTATATAAGATACATTTTATGGAGTTGAGCTTAAAGGGGTTGTAACCTATGCATTAAGGTGAAAAAACTTCTGGCAGTTAACGGCCCCTCCGCCCACCCCGTTTTTCCTACCTGAGCCGCAGAATTTACTCAGCGGTGAATCGTTTTTCACCTCTTCACTTGGTCCTGGCTCTTGATTGGATAGATTAATAGCAGTGCAGCCATTGGCTCCTACTGCTGTCAATTAAATCCAATGATGCGGACGCCGGGGGCACGGCCGAGTCATACATTCGGCGGCTATGGATGACTTGGGAGCGCACCCGCAAGGAAACACCTCCGATAGAGCGCTTCTCCTAGAGCAGGGATATGCAATTAGCGGACCTCCAGCTATTGCAAAACTACAATTCCCGTGAGGCATAGCAAGACTCTGACAGCCACAAGCATGAATCCAAAGGCTGAGGCATGATGGGACTTGTAGTTTTGCAACATCTGGAGGTCCGCTAATTGATTATCCCTGTCCTAGAGAGTTATCTGATGTGGGGAGGAGCCGCGAGAGCCACTGAGGGACCCCAGAAGTCATGAACCGAGGCCACACTGTGCAAAACGAGCTGCACAGTGGAGGTAAAAAAAAAAAGCTTTGCAATCACTTTATACTTCGTCTTTCTTCATTTATCCTATTGAGTAAACTATTATTGATTTAACTCATTCTGGTGTATTTCATTATTATTATTGTCTAAAGAAAAACAATTTGGAACCCATGGTGTCAAAGGTGACAGAGGACACTCAGGGTCAAGGTAGCCAGAGGGGTATTGATCTATCTTGTGACCCTCAAGAGGGCAACACTACATTAGTATATAGTAAAACTGCTATAGGGCGGTCAGCAAGTGGTTAAAGCAGTATTAAACACAATCTAAAAATTGAATATATTACAGTTGACTAATTATGAGATGTAGTGGCTGAATTTGTTTTATTTTTTAGGCTTTTTTTCCTTCTGTTTTCACCTATTGATCTGACATGTAATACACCTCTAAAGCCACGTACACACAATCAGACCGGTCCGATGAGACTGGTCCGACCGATCGTTTTCATCACGAAGTTTAATGCTTCCAAGCATACATTGACTTGATTCTGAGCATGCGCAGGTTTTTGGTCCGATGCTTTTGTGTACTAACCATCGTTTTGCTTCGACGGTCAGGTGTCCATCGGACAGATTTTAAAGCAAGTTTTAAAACTTTGGTCCGATGGACAACGGTCCGATGGGCCGTACACACAATCAATTTGGTCCGATGAAACTGGCCTTAAGGCCAGTTTCATCGGACCGGTCTGATCGTGTGTACGTGGCCTTAGAGTGCCCCTACTCTGAATGAAAGAGCACAGCAGCATTGTCAGTCTAGGGGAAGTGGAATGCAATCACAGATTTACATACCCTAGCAAATTTAACCCAAACTCCAGCTAATAATTTATAAGCAGTTACAGCAAATATTTTTTTTTCCTTTTGGGATAAAGGTTTCACATACATAAATAAAAGGTGATCCTTATGAGCACCTCTGCCAGTGTTAAATGGTTTGTCTCATCCCTGCAAGAGAGCTTTTGAAAAACAACATACTTACTGTCTGGATCACCAGGTGAAAATACAATACAGAAAGCCCAAAGCTCTAAATAAATGCAGCCATCACATCTAAGAATTGGTAAGCTGAAATATAGTAATTGGTTGCTTTTCGGTTTAATACCACTGTTATTTCAGTGATTCTCAATGTACATTTGGCTATTATGGCATAAAGCAATAATTTTCATGTCCACTGTCACCAAATGAGGAATACTCTACCTTTTTTTGGGAGATGTGATATAAGGAAGCATGTGAATACCTTGTATTCTGAGAAGGCTCTACAGGGCTTTTTGATTCCTTTATTCCCTTCTAACCAAAACCTAAATGGTTATACGTTCTTGTTGGGTTACAAGCCCTACTCAGTAGAAGCCATGGTTTCCATACACTGTACTGACCGACTAGACTATATTTGCCATAAACATCAATGGTTCTGGATTTGCATTTGACTACTGAGGCATAGAGGAATGATTTGCATGGCTCCACCCTCTGTCCTGAAATTAGAAATAAACCTCTCATTTTTGGGAGATGTGATACAATGAGACATGTCAATACCTTCTATTATGAGAATTCTCTACTGATCATTTGGGCGGCTTTTTGTCCGTCTTTTAATTCATTCTTAAATGGTTAAAAAGTTTGAGAAAAACTTGTAACTCTCTGTGGTTATCAGATCACGTGACCTGTGCCAAGGCATAGATCATATAGTCTCAGGTAAAGGGCAGGGTGTGTGTTAGGCAAACTGCTGACATCTACCAGAACATCATCCATCCACTTTCCTTTGGCAAAGACTTATGCTGCGTACACACGACCGTTTTTCATGTCATGGAAAAAAACAAGGTTTTTCTCGATGTGATTCCTCTCAAACCTGCCTTGCATACACACGATCGTGATAAAAAAAATGCTCGAGCAAAGTGCAGTGACATACAACACGTACGACAGCACTATACTGTAAAGGGGAAGTTCCATTCGAATGGCCATTTTTCTCGTAGAGAAAAATGCTCTGGTGCCTATAGATGACCGTTTTTAACGACCGATTTAAAAAAAAAATGAAAACCTGTCGTGTATACACGGCATCAGTACTGGCCACGTCACTGGTCCACCATGGGTCCAATGAATGAGCCACCACAGGAGACTGGAAAAAAGTTTACAGAAGAAAATCAAGTATTTCAGTGACTGGGTTACCATTTATAATTTTAGTGAGGAAGATTATCAGGCTAGTTGAGGGTTGTATTTGACTGAAGATCTTCTTTAAACAATGGAAACTGAAACCTACAAAATCATTCTCTGTGGATAATATTAGTCTTAATATGTGTTAATTTTATGAAAGTGCTTCATTCTTTATAACGCAGTGTCTTAATTAATGCTGATTCCATTTATCTGTACTGCAAGATAATTGGTACCATCACTGTACAATATAATTACAAAGAAATTATGTATAGATTATACATAAATTAATGTTGTTGCTCTATTCTTTCTTCAATTAGATTACCTCGCTTACCATGCCAGAACAATCTTGCACATGATTCTTTATCTACAGTATTGGGTATTCCAATCTGAATTGTAGTTTCATGCAGAAGTTGGGGCATTCTCGAGATATGTGTACGGATGGGTTCCTGTCACTATTAAATGCAAAACAATAAAGGTTTATTGACTCTCACTCCATAGAAAGATGGTAAGAGCACAGGACTCATGGACTAATGCAGTGTTTTTCAACTCCAGTCCTCAAGGCACACCAACAGGTCATGTTTTCAGGCTTTCCATTAATTTGTACAGGTGATTTGATCAGTTTCACTGCCTTAGTAATCACCACAGCCATTTCATCTGAGGGAAATCCTGAAAACTTGACCTGTTGGTGTGCCTTGAGGACTGGAGTTGAAAAACACTGAACTAACGGAACAAAAAGGGGGGGGGGGGGCAAATGTAATTACAGTCTTCACCGATGGAGAGCCTTTAAAGGGTTTGTAAACCCTCTTCTTTTTTTTTTTAAATAACAAACATATACTTACCTCCACTGTGCAGTTCATTTTGCACAGAGTGGCCCCCGAACCTGGTCCCCCGGTGGTGCTTGCGGTTCCTCCTCACATCAGTAAACCCCCTGGGAGGAGTGCTCTCCTGGGGGTTACGGTGCAGGCATACTCCCGAGTTCAGCATTTGTGTGCATAGACACAGAATGCTGTACTCAGCCCTACTACCCTGGCACATGCATCATTAGATTTGATTGACAGCAGCGAAGCCAATGACTGCACTACTATCAATCTATCCAATCAAGAGCCGAGAACCCCGGGCAGAGATGATGCATTAGGGTGAAAAAACACGAGGGTTTACAACCCATTTATGCTGATCCAGCACTCACATAGTGACTGTAACACCTGATGGTAACACACTTATTAGTTCAGCTACCAACACCCTAGAGAGAAGAGGTCCAAGATTTTGATCCAAGCTTCTTTGGCACCTCAAGGTATCTGGTTCTCCATGGCTCATCTTTTCCCAGGTAGTGCAAGGTAGGCCTGAAAAACCCCGGCCTTTGACCAGCCACATGGTCAACAGCCCTCCCCTGGGAAGGAGTCCTAGGGGAGAACTGAACTTCCTAAGGTCACTCCCTAAATTTTTATACCCTCTCCCAACCCACACCATTGGCATAAAACCTCTTAGTGGTTGGCTATGGAGAGATAAATATTCCTCCCTCTGCTTAGTGCAGCTCTAATTTTTTTTAACAGAGGCATCATTGACATCTACTGGCAGCAGACAGATAATAACAGTAACCAGAACCTAGGAGAAACCCAAGAAAGCTGAACTATCAATTCAACTAAGGTGACTGTAGCCTGGGCATATTCCCAATAGACCAGGGTGTCAAACTCAATTTCATTGTGGGCCGCATTAGCATTATGATTGCCCTCAAAAGGGCCATTTGTATCTGTAAGATTAGATGTCCAGCACATCCCCTCCCCTTACATTAGATGTCAAGAGTCACCCCACCATCAGAAGTTGACTCCCCCACTCTCCCCCTTACATCACAGTGCACCCTACTTTCCTTATGCTTCTGCTGGCAAGAAGCTGGATGCATCGCTTGAAGGCAGAAAGTAAGGGTCTGGAGTAGGACCAGAGGAGGGTTGCAGCTCTCCTGCAGTTGCAGGAGAGTTGCGAGGGCCACATGAAATTGCCTGGAGGGATGGATTCGGCACGCGAGCCTTGTGTTTGACACATGTGCCAAAAAAACTCAGGACTAAGGGAGGATGATCAATTACAGATAACTCACACTGACAGGGTTCAGGGATGGCAATCCATAATTAAGCCATGGTTCCCAGGTTTTGAGAAATGTAGTTTGGGAGTCATAGAGGATGCTAGACATTTTTTCATCCATCATCATTGTGGTCTTTTACTGCCTGAAAGGAAATGGAGAGTTTTCTTCCAGGCCATGGAAATTACTTGTTTTGCAACCAGGAACAAATATGTGGTCATTTTTCGCTGGGATGAAAAAAAGTGTAGCTAAGAAGAGCGAACAACATTTAACATAGATGACAGATTTATTTTTAGTTTTATGGGATGATAGAAGTTAGCTTATGTTTGATAATATTAAGTAGTATTACATATACGTCCTAAACTGTCTTGGTAAACAATTATTATGCTAATACATCTTACTTTATTAATATGTATTTGGTAGGCTGTCAACATGCATTAAACACACGCCTCTCTGATAGGAGTCTTAGCAGACAGTGAGTGACAGTAAATGGATGCAGTAAATCCCTTCATTACAGAAAATTCCACCTGCTACCTATCAATTATTTTATGTACATTAGAATTAAGCATGTTTGAGGTTCGAAACCCACTAAGCTACTTGACTTCCAATTATCAAACTTGACTCATCGGTAATTCCCCTTTCAGCAATGTTCATCCTGAAAAATGATCCCACATACCTAATAGAACAGAAAGACAAGTGTATAAGAAACTTTGCCGCACTGTATCTCTTTAGTGTTTGCTAAGGTTTAACCACTTCCGGACCTGCTGAAGTCGATATACGTCGGCACTTTGAAGAGGGATATCTTTGTTATGGCAACAGCTAGCTGCCATAACCCCGGTATTCTCTTCTTCAGTGAGCAAATTCGTCGTAAGATCACTTTTAGTGGAGGCGGGAGAGGGCCCCCCCTCCCGCCACTCTCCGGTGCCCTCCACCACTTACCGGAGCCGTCAGTAGCGGCGGAGGCGATCGGGTCCTCTTTCTGGCTTGGTATGG
The DNA here is from genome assembly GCA_029574335.1 of Rana kukunoris. Lineage (NCBI taxonomy): Eukaryota > Metazoa > Chordata > Amphibia > Anura > Ranidae > Rana > Rana kukunoris. The sequence goes on from CM056049.1 coordinate 102,752,064, forward strand.
GGACGAGTGAGGGGGAGATGCCCCCCCATCTCTATACCATTGCAGGGCGGAAGTGGCATCAAAAAGACGCTTCCGCCCATAGCTCTTAAAGCAATATTTATTTTTTATTTATTTTTTAAATGACATTTAATTTTTTTTTTATTGCATTTTAGTGGAATTGTGAGACCTGGGGTCTTTTTGACACCAGATCTCATATTTAAGAGGACCTGTCATGCTTTTTTTCTATTGCAAGGGATGTTTACATTCCTTGTCATAGGAATAAAAGTGACACAATTTTTTTAAAAGAACAGTGTAAAAATAAAAGGTAAAATAAATAATAAAATATTTTTTAAATATTTAAACGTGCCCCATCCTGCTGAACTCGCGTGCAGAAGTGAACACATACGTGAGCAGCGCCCGCATATGAAAACGGTGTTCAAACCAGACATGTGAGGTATCACCGTGATCGGTAGAGCGAGAGCAATAATTCTAGCCCTATACCTCCTCTGTAACTCAAAACATGCAACCTGTAGAATTTTTTAAACGTCGCCTATGGAGATTTTTAAGGGTGCCATTCCACGAGCGGGCGCAAATTTTGAAGCGTGACATTTTGGGTTTCAATTTAGTCAGCATAACATTATCTTTCACAATATAAAAAAAAAATGGGATAACTGTAATGTTATCTTATTTTTTAATTCAAACAAGTGTTTTTTTTCCCCGCTTGTAAGACCGCTGCGCAAATACAGTGTGACAGAAGTATTGCAATAACCGCAATTTTATTCTCTAGGGTATTATAAAACAAAAACGTGTAATGTTTGGGGGTTCTAGGTAATTTTCTAGCAAAGAAACTGTTTTTAACTTGTAAATAACAAATCTCAGAATGAGGATCAGTCCTTAATTAAAAGTTAAAGGAAAGTTACATCAAATTAGCTCAGAGGATCCAATCTGTCATTATGGAAGATACCTAGAAAAGTAATTACCGTTCTTTCAGTTTATCTACAAAGTTCACACTTCTAACCTGGAAGGACCCCAAAGATTCATTTTAGTAGACATATAACTTCATTGCCAAAGCATCTACAGAAAATGTAAATGTAGATAGAAAACAATTACATATACTTCTTAAACAAGGGGAAAGTTACCTTGGAAAGTATGGGGGCTGTCAAAAATTGCACTTAAATATGAGAAATGTGATCACCTCTTTGTTTAATTGTATTTTCAACATAAACATAGTTACATAGTTAGTCAGGTTGAAAAAAGACACAAGTCTATCCAGTTCAACCATAAAAATAAATAAAGTATTAAAAAATATCCCAAATACACAATTCTAAACCCACAGTTGATCCAGAGGAAGGTGAAAAACCCCAGCAAAGCATTATCCAATTTGCTACAGCAGGGGAAAAATTCCTTCCTGATCCCAGAGAGACAATCGGATTTTCCCTGGATCAACTTTACCTATAAATGTTAGTAAACAGTTAAAAGAGTTATGGAGACACTGGCTTTATATTTACGACCAAGAAACTCGTCGTAAAAGAAACATTGTTTTCCTCTGCGAGTTCCTTGTTAGGCTTGTCGAGAATCTTGTCAAGCTTTCTTTGCGTACACACTGTCAAGACAAGATCTTGTCGTTCTCAAACGCGCCGGTGACGAACAACACGTACGACGGTACTATAAAGGGGAAGTTCTAATCCATTGGCGCCACCCTTGGGGCTGCTTTTGCTAATCTCATGTTACTGCGTGTTAAGTAAAAGTTTGGTGAGAGACGATTCACGCTTTTCAGTCTGTTACAAACAGTGAGGTTGATTTACACAGTGGGGTTGATTTACTAAAGCAGGCCATACATCATTGATTTTCAAAATTCGGCCGACCAAGCCTTTGTGTTGCTACAGAAAATAATTTTCGTTACGGGAATTTTCTTTTCTTGCACATGCAGATTTTTTTTTCTATTACATTTCTCGCATGATTCTCCCATCATTGATTATAAAAACGTTTGTTTTTCAAAAAAATTCCAACACGTTTGATTCCTCAAATTTGATTGCCGCACGAAAATCGGCTTTTGCTGCAGCCCACTAACGGTGCGAAATCTGTATGAAAATTCTTTGATACGATTTTCGAAAGAAAATTAGTTCGAAATTCGAACCGTGTATGGCCGGCTTAAGACTGGAGAGTGCAAAATCTTGTGCAGCATACAAGGTAGCCAATCAGCTTCTAACTTCAGTAAGGGTCCTTTCACATGTATGGACCGTTCGTCCGTTTTTTACAAGTCCGTTTTGTAATGTATCCCTATGGGATCGCGTCCGTTAGCGGATGATGCCTCCGCTAACGTCCGCAAAGATCCACGTCCGCAGAGATCCGTTTTTTCGGACGGAAGAAAACCCTATTTTTCTTCCGTCTGAAGGATCAGATCGGATGAATACAGACACACGGTCCGTATTCATCCGATTCCCCATAGGGGAGAGCGGAGGATAGACAGGGCGGTCTCTGCACAGTGTGCGGGGACCGCCCTGTCCGCCGACAGCTCAGCGGGGATTTACGGATGGGCGACGGACACACACAGGGCGGATCAAAAACAGTCCGCTCCGTGTGAAAGGACCCTAATGGAACAAACTGAAGATAGAAACTGATTGGCTACCTTGCACAGCTGCACAATATTTTGCACTCTCCAGTCTTAGTAAATCAACCCCACTGTTTAAAGTAGAACTAAAGGCAAAACATGTTTTTGATTATTTTGGATAGCATAAGGGAGGTTTATTACCCCTCTCAGTTATAACAATACTCCAGCCTGGGTCCAGAGTATTACTGCATTAGAAGACGTTTCCATGTCATCATGCATGTAAGGACCGTCCACCACTGCCAAAGCAGTAGAGGGCCCGTGATGTCACCAGACCAACCAGAAGACAATTAGTTATCAGGCGTGTTTACATTTTTAATCTTTAAACAAGTTTTGACAAAACAAAATCTGGAAGCCTGATTGATTTTGCACTGTCCAGGGTTAGTAAATCACCCCCAAAGTTTTATTTCAGTACATGCTAAAAATCTAGTTGACGTCATCTTATGATTGGCTTTACTTCATTTTATGGCTAACAGATCTTCTCAAGGGTCAGCTGTCATCAAAAGGCACTAAAACTGTTTTAATACCATGACTCATCTTCACATTTATTTCTGTGACCTGGTTGGCTAAAACTGCAATTGGTGTAATGCTAAAAACCACGGTAGTACAGGGGGGAAATTGTAATGCAAGCTGTGCATAGATTGATTCACTCAGTATCAAAAGCAAACATAACCTATTTTTTGTTTTGTCCTTGAGGGGTCCCTATTCCTAGACAATGGACTTGGAATAGGGTGACCAGACATCCCCGGTTTCAGGGGACAGTCCCCAGATTGAGGACACTGTCCCTGAACCAAGTCTATTCCCGGTTTTGTCCCCAGATTGGATTTGAACATGGGCTGGGGCAATTTCGAAAACAGTCAGTGCAGAATTAAAAAAAAAATCTGAATTACACCCCCCCCCCCACTCTGCCACTCCTACTAGCTTAGGGGGGGGGGTGTATTTTTTTATTATCTGTATCCCTTTCTGATGATCATGTGCTGGTCGGAACGGAGGGAATATTTCTTCAGTTTCGGGTGCATGCCCATTCAGTTTCGCCCGCAGGTTTCTCTGCCTTCTCCTTGCCTTCCCTTGCAGAATGATCTTCCTCCACTCCCCACCAGGTAGTAACCGGGGGGGCCTGGAGCATAAGACTTGACAGGCTGTGAGGCGGAGAGCAGAGAGTCACTGATTGCCACTAGGGATGAGCTTCGAGTTCAAGTAGAACTCATGTTCGACTCGAACATTGCCTGTTCGCCAAACAGCGAACTATTTGGGGTTTTCGCGGCAAGTTCGTGTGCACTTTAGAACCCTGTTAAAGTCTATGGGACTCGAACGTTTGAAATCTAAAGTGCTAATTTTAAAGGCTAATATGCAAGGTATTGTAATAAAAAGTGTTTGGGGACCTGGATCCTGCCCCACGGGACATGTATCAATGCAAAAAAAGTTTTAAAAACTGCAGTTTTTTTGGCAGCAGTGATTTTAATAATTCCTTTAAGTGAAACAATAAAAGTGAAATATTCCTTTAAATTTCGTACCTGGGGGGGGGGGGGGGGTGTATAGTATGCCTGTAAAGTAGCACTTGTTTCCCATGCTTAGAACTGTCCCTGCACAAAGTGTCATTTCTGAAGGAAAAAAAGTATTTTAAAAGAGCATTTTAGCTTGCATATGATTGGATGATAAAATCAGCAGAGCTTCCCCTCATTTCAGATCTATTACTCAGATTTACAGCGACTCCACTTCCAAGTGCACTTTCAGTGCAATTTCAAATGCACTTTGCACTTGTAGTACAAAGTGGATCTGCCTTTTGTAAATAACCCCCAATCTTTCAAGGTTAGCCTGAGAGGGGGAATTTGAGAAAATTATGCCATGGGCCTTCTGCAGACAGGAGGAAGCATCACCCTTGTCTTCCTTCCCTCCTGTGGTAACCCTGTTTAAAGCAGGCAATAGTGATGAGCCAAATTGCCTTGGGTCCGGTGTACTGTATTTCAGATAAGTTTACATACTGAAGCAGAACCACAGAGAAATCAATGGGAGCCAAATCTGTCAAATAAAAAAAATGCCTGTTTTTCTGGCTAATAGGCAAGGGGTGTCAAATATAGTATGGAGGGTGTGCAAACATGTACCAATGCAATTGGCCAGGAGCGGTGATTTGTAAAAAAAAATGTTAAGGCCGGATTCACACAAGTGCGAATTCCAGCTCCGTTTTTTCTGCGAAGGGAAAAAGAAGCTGTTCAGAGATTCCTCTCCGTCATAGCTGCGGATCAGCTAAGCAGGGAGAGGGGGAGGTGTAGTGAGGAGGGGGAGATAATTTCAGTTCACGACGGAACGCATCTGCAAATCAGTTGCGTGACCATAGAAGATTATGTGCCTGCAATTTGCACCACAATGCCCAGAAAACACACACTTTTTTTGGCAATGCTGAGTGCGAATGCAACGCACATATGTGAACCAGCCTCATTCAAAAGAACAGATTTTAAAATGTCCTGCGAATTAGCGTAGGTGTGAATCCAGCCTCAAAAGTTACTTCACTTTTACAGAATTTTTTTTAAAGATAAATTAACTCCAGACACAGTCCCTGCCATTCCCCCCTGGTCCCCACTGTACTTGCCTTTGGGGGTGACAGCTCAGCATCTTCATGGGAAAGTACAGTGCGCACCACAGGGGTGGGCAAGCTTTACAATGTTAGTTCACTTTTACAGATTATCTGTAAGGGCCCTTTCACACAGGCGTGTCTGTTTGGCGGACTCCGCTTGCTCAGCAGGGGATCGATCCGATGAACCCCCGATGAGCAGGCGTATTACGGTCAGGTCCGTCTTCATTCACTGTGCAGGGACGGACCTGTCAGAGTCCTGCTGTTCTCTATGGGGAGATCGGATGAAAGCGAAATGCCTGTCTGTTTTCATACAATCTGGTCCGCCAGACAGATGGAAATTAGGGTCACCATCCATCTGGATTTCATGGACAGGTTTGGATCAAATAGCGGCGGGTGTCAGTGGACATGTCACCACTGACATCCGTCGCTCCATAGGAGTGAATGAAGTGTCCGATCAGATCTGCCTGAAAAACTGACAAATGGACCTGATCGAAAAGCCTGTGTGAAATGGGCCTAAAGGTGAGCTAACATTTTAAAATTGTACATTTAAATATGGAATTTCTTTATATTACATGGTGGGGGCTAATCCTGCCTATTAAGGGGCACATCTCTGTGATGGACAGAAAATTCTGCAGCAGCATTGACATTTACAAACAGAAAAACGGTTTAAAATTGTCGCAAAATTACTTTGACAGCTTCTTTGTTTTTATTTTTTTTTAAAACAACACACTACACGTGCAAAGTGCATTTGAAATTGCACAGAAAGTGCACTTGGAAGTGCAGTCGCAGTAAATCTAAGGGGAAGATCTGAAATGAGGGGAAGCTCTGATGATTTTATTATCCAATCATGTGCTTTTTTTTTAAAAATAAATGCTGTTTTTTATTTTCCTTGCATGTCCCTCTTGGATCTACAGCGACTGCACTTCCAAATGCACTTTCAGTACAATTTCAAGTGCACTTTGCACTTGTAGTTTGCACTTGTGGGGCAAAGTGGATTTTCCTTTTGTAAATAACCCCCACAGACCTCTCCAAAGGTCTGCTATGTATTATGGGGGACCATTTGGAAGGTTTTGTGTGCTGTTTTTTGGCAAATTTGTTTACTAAATTTTATTTTATGTCAAATTTGTTTGTAAAGTTTGCTTATCAGATTATCAGTTTATTCTTTGCAAGAGCTGTTGATTTGCTGCACTTTAAATAAAGACTACTGTATGCACGCTAAAATACAGTCTACAGTTCAAACAAATACATAAATACATTTATGAATGAACAATATACTCTTGGCTGTTTTTATTATGATAAATCTTCCTATATATATACAGTATATTACATTTTTTATTGCACAGTGGGTTAACAGTATGCTGTTTTTAATAAATGTCCTGCCCCTAATCAAGGTACACTCGTAAAATGGCTTTGTTGGCGCACAGCAAAAAAGGCGTCCCTGGAAAATGTCTTGAAATGTTTGCAACTACTGGTAAATTTTTTTCTTAATCTTTATCCCTGAGTGAGTGGGACTCTTCAGCTTTAGGCCCCTTTCACATTGACGGACTGATTTGGTCCGCTAGTCAGTTTTTCCGGTGGACCCCGTCAGACCATCTATATATAGCTCTCTATGGAACAACATTTGTCAGCGGACATGTGTCGGCTGACACCTGGTGGCATCCAATCTTGTCCGCTAAAAACAAACGAATTGGGATCTGTTCCCCATCCCATGGCGGATCGGATTAATGAAGACAAAGAAAAATGGATAGCCGCACTCCAAAACCTGATGGGTGGTCTTTAATTCAATAGACAGCATGTACAAAAATAGGGTCACAGCAGTAGAAACAAGGAACAGCCGACGCGTTTCGCACTGGATCAGTGCTTATTCATGGCTAATGAAGCATTAAAACTGTTAGGTATATATAGAACATAGGGTGAACATGTGACCAATCTCAATTAATTGCCCGGGAGGAGCCTATGATATTAGGACAACCCCTGATGCCAATGAGATAGTCACATTACACCTGTGCACACCAAAGCAAGAAAAAACAAACAAATACACACAAATGTGAAACCAATAATCAAAATGTATAAATAATTTTGATTATTGGTTTCACATTTGTGTGTATTTGTTTGTTTTTTCTTGCTTTGGTGTGCACAGGTGTAATGTGACTATCTCATTGGCATCAGGGGTTGTCCTAATATCATAGGCTCCTCCCGGGCAATTAATTGAGATTGGTCACATGTTCACCCTATGTTCTATATGTACCTAACAGTTTTAATGCTTCATTAGCCATGAATAAGCACTGATCCAGTGCGAAACGCGTCGGCTGTTCCTTGTTTCTACTGCTGTGACCCTATTTTTGTACATGCTGTCTATTGAATAAAAGACCACCCATCAGGTTTTGGAGTGCGGCTATCCATTTTTCTTTGTCTTCATTTTGCTTAGTGCACCGCCAGCACCCTCGGTATCCTGCACCACCTGTAACCATTTAGTGATCCCACCTGGAGCGGTGACTCCTTTCTCTCTAGCGGATCGGATTAGTTGGATAGAAATGGACAGAGGGTCTGTTTCCATCCGACCGCCCCATAGAGAACAGCGGGCTGTGTCTGTGTCCGCTCTGCATAGTGGAGTGGACACTGACCTGTCATCTGCCTGATCAGCGGAGATCAGCGGAGAGATCTGATGGAGTCTGCCCTGTCTGAAAAGGGCCTTAAGTGACCATAACCACTGAAGTTTACAGTAAAACTCCAGGCAAACAGTGAAATACACAAACAAAATTGATAAAAGGGGCTGTTTTACCTTCCAAAGGGTTTGGTATTCTGTTTATCCAGTCTATAGATTTACATAGCCTTATCACACAGGCAGGGCAGGAGGCCTGATATTTCTATTAGTGCTGTACAGCCTGTCCTTTTACAGTGAAAGGAGAAACAGCATACCGATGGGCTCATCTCTTTTTACCTTGTTATCCCTCCAAAATAGCTGATTGGCTCCTTGTGCTGCTTCCCCTCTTCTAGTCTATGTCCTGCTGTAAAAGGATTGTGACATATACACACTGGTATGCTGTTTTCATATCTATGCACTTTCATGTAGACAATTCTGAAATTATTTTGTTCTATTACATATTGATATTGTTTTTTTGACTAATGATTTATTAAAGTTTAATATGCCCATAACAGTTTTATATATATATCTGTCATCAGTATTTTGTTTATAGCTTATATAGGGCTGTTTGGAAAAAAATAATCTACATTTATATTTAGACAATTTACTATCCCCCTGGTTTATCCTCTGTCTTTATATTTGTGTATTTTTATATTACAAAGCTTACATAACCCTCTGCGGTTATTGTGCTATAGAAAAAGCATCAAACGTTTCTCTCTGATGTTCGCCATAATGTCTGCCCTGCAGCCTACAACCCTGCACCATTACCATCCTTTACTGAGAATGTGACTATTCTTTACACAGTGTTCATGTCACTGTCATTATATAACATAATGCATCCATTTCCTCTAGCATTAAGGAAATACCCAGAAGTATTTTTGCTGGTGTGGGGCCCAAGTTTAAAATCTGCACACAAGGATACGGTATGCTTCAAGGGAATGTTAATTGTACATGCTTATATCTAAATTTTTTGAGAACATTTACTGATATTTCTGCAAATACCTCTAATATCAGAAAATGTTTTAACATTTTTAGAACTTAAAGTGGAACCACAGGAAGATATAAAAAATAACAGTTGTTTATTTCTGCGTTTGATCAGATGGGTTTAAAGCGTTTGTTACCCCAAAAAATAAAATAAATAAATCCTGCTACCTTAACGCAGGGGTCTCCAAACTGCGGCCTAAGAGCCAGATGTAGCCCTTTGCTAGCCTTTACCTGGCCCTTGGGGTACTATTCCTCCCAATGACACCAACAATAGGGCAATATTTCTTCCACCGATACCAATGAGGGGGATACTATTTTTCCTTTAATAGGGACATTAATCCTATTGAGAACCAATCCTAAGGCCATATTTATACTCACTCATGCCGGACCCATGACATTTTCTGTCCCTGCTGGCCACATTCCGGCCTGCCTCAAGTCCGAAGGACAATAAACTGGCCCTTTGTTTGAAAAGTTTGGAGACCCCTGCCTTAAAGCATGTTATACAGCACAGTGGTTGTGTGCTGTGTAATTTGGCCCTTTCTATCACCTGAAATATCTGGGTGATCCTGACTGGCTATACCTTCCCCCCTGTAAACTGACCACGGTTTATCATGGCTGCTGTGCCCTGACACTGTGGTCAGTTTACGTGCCTCCATCATCCGCAGCCCTCCTGTGTCTGTGTCCTCCTTCCCCCTCCCTGCCTGTCATCTCTGTCCACTCCATGATCCTCCTCTCCTGGTGCAATCATATCTATACTATGATCATGCCATCCCCTCTGTTATATAATGGTATGGGGTTGATTTACTAAAGGCAAAAAGACTGTGGACTTTGCAAAGTGCAGTTGCCCTCTGCAAGTTCAGTGGCTCCAGAGCTTAGTAAATGAGCAAAAGCTCAAAAGACCAATCATGTGCAAGCAAAACTTTTTTTTTTTTCTTGCATGTAATTGGGTACTTTTTGCAAAGTGAAGCCTTACCGCATTTACTAAGCTATAGGGCAACTGCACTTTGCAAAGAGCACAGTCTATTGCAACAAGTAAATCCACACCTGTGTGTCCCTGTTTTATAGGGAAAAAATGCTGATAATACCATATATCAGAGTAGTTCATGTGACTTCTCGGTTCTCTCTCCTCTCTTCCCTCCCCTCTCCGGCTGATGTCAGAGGCAATGCTCAGCCCACGATAGCTGTCAGCTGGGTAGAAGAGAGAGCCGAGGAGTCACATGAGCACTAGGAGCTGCTCTGATATAAAGTGTAACACAGGGACAGGGACACATAGCATTATATAACAGAGGGGATGGCATGATCATAGTATAGTGGGTTAACAACCACTTTAAATATGTAAGTTAAGGGTAACTTTTTATAGCTGTCTGAGTCCCAGTAGTGGAGGTTCAAGCAGAGTTACATGCATTTTTAATAATTAGCCTTATTGTAATGTTCACCCATAGTGCTGTAATGTTTGGATAATTATATTGTACAATTACAAAAGAAAGTACAGTTTTTTAATAGGCTCCCCTTGACTTCTGGTCCCAGCTGCCTAGGACTACGTCATCAGCTGGCACTTTGACTACTGGGACAAATATATCATTGATCCCAGGAGTCTTTGGGCAGCTAAGGCAGGTATTATTTGGGATGGATGAGTGATGTAGTAATAATTAGGCTGGGGAGTAGTCCAGTGGGAGGTTGGAGATTTTGCATGTGAGTCTGTGGACTTCTTCCCAAAATGATTGGATTAAAGGGCATTCCCACCATATATTTAGAAAAAAATGTATAATGGAAAAAAATGTATAATGTTTTTATTGTGCCAAGACATTAAAGCGGTATTTCACCCTAAATATAAGATCTCCCATGCGATCCAGCATACTGGCGTCAGCGCCAGTATGCTGGGTTTTTTTTTTTTTAATCGCACACTTACTGTATTATAGTGGAATTCCTTTTTTGTCCCCCGTGGTGGACGGCGCCAGTATAGCGCATCACATCTTCCTAAAATACCCGATATGGACTCGGGTAATCTCGGCGAAAATGCGGCGCCTGCGCACAGACCTAGGAGCTGACTGCGCAGGCGCCGTATTTCTCCGAGTCCTACGGCTATGGCGCGTCACGCCCTCCGAAATAGGACTCGGAGAAATACGGCGCCTGCGCAGTCAGCTCCTAGGTCTGTGCGCAGGCGCCGCATTTTCGCCGAGATTACCCGAGTCCATATCGGGTATTTTAGGAAGATGTGACGAGCAATACTACAGCCGTCCACCGCGGGGGACAAAAAAGGAATTCCACTATAATACAGTAAGTGTGCGATAAAAAAAAAAAAAACCCAGCATACTGGCGCTGACGCCAGTATGCTGGATCACATGAGAGATCTTATATTTAGGGTGAACCTCCGCTTTAATTGAGCCCTTGTGGATGTAAGTAAAGATTTTCTCCCAGTCATGGTCTTATAGGTCTATTGCCAACTCTTATTCTAAATTTGCGGCTAACACAGTTTGATTTTGGCTCATGGTCAGTGTCATGGACCGTGAAATACTGAAGTGTTTCTACGTGAAATCCTAATTCATGTATTGCAGAAGATGAGACATTGTGGATAGTACATATTGCAAGAGATACTGGAAGTGGCTTAATTTGTCGTGACTAGGTCACTAGGACAATGACACTTTAATGCTTAACTCCAACTAGTAAAATGCTAAGTGAAGCCGAGCTTGTGAGAGACATTTCATTGTCCAGTGTGTAGAGGTGTTAATTCAGGTCGGCTCTTAGACCTTTCTATTGTGTGATAACACTGTTTTGAGCCTTTTGATTATCAGGAGTATTGGATTAGCATGTCATTATCTAAAAGAGTGTGATCTCTCAGATGTAGTAATGACCTCCTCTCTATGCGGAGACAAGCTGGCTAGATAACGTATTCTGTTAACTTCACTGATGTCATTATCTACAGGAATGTCATTCTCTCTGAGGTAGTAAAGTCATGCTAAATACATTGGTGCCGAAATGTCTATCTGTATGAAAGCCGCCAGTGTGTGAAAAGGGGGTGGAGATTTCATTGTTCTTTGATTGATGACAAGCTTGTAACCTGTATATAACCAGCAGAGTGTTTCAATAAAGTTGAGTTCAGGTTGAGCATACATACAACTCGCTTGGTGTTTGTTCTTAATGGGTTCTATCGGCACATAGCTGTAGGTCGGACCCCGGAATCTTGGATGACTGGACCATCAGTTGTTGCAATCTGCAATCTGATCCGATAGAAGCAGAGGAGTGTCGGGAGAGCAGGACCTGGCCGAGCAAGGGTCTCGTCACAGTCAGTGAACAATAAGGAATAAATGTCAGAGATTAAATGCCTTTAAGGCTCTTATTTTAGGCAAACTGTTTTAAATGGTGTGTGTTGACGTGTCCATTCAGGAAGGAGTTGGGGGTCTATATAGGAAGTGGCAAATTTGTGCGTAAGCCCAGAATGGGAAATAATGGTTTGTGCTTAGAGATGAAAGCGCGGGTAAGGACAGAAGACGTCCTTTGCTGAAGAAATGCTCTGCGTGGACTGTTGGGTGAGGCCAGCTTTCTGTAGGGAAGGAATTTGTCATGGGAGGGAATTCTGGGTTTTGCCAAATTGGGGTTAGAGGACCCGAAGAAGATGATGAGAGCTTGTATTTATGACCTAACACAAATTTTTGACCTCACGATTTTACCATACAGGAAAAAAAGTTTCTTATGCTTGATGTTTATTTGTGTTTTCAGAGACAAACTGCAGCGTTTTAAATGTATTAAAACAGGAGCAGACAGAATCTGTAGCTGCTGTGCAACCAATCAGCTTCTCTCTTCAGCTTGCTCAGTTAAAGAGGAGTTCAAGGCTCCCCCCAAAAAATTTAAGTTGACAGCTACAAATACTGTCCCTACTGATTGGAGAATAAATGTAGCCACCCTCTGTTAGAATGTCAGATCACAGAAGCACAAAAAAAAAACAAGAAGAAGAAGAAAAAAAAAAGAATTTGAAGATTTAGAGGGTGCAGAGAGCAATAGAAAATAAATGGACTTTTGAAATTAAGTATACATACTTGATTCGATTTTTTTTAAACCAGAATTTAGTGTCACGTTAAATGCTAGGGTGAGGATATGCAGTCACCAGGACAATAGTGAGACTGAAAGCAGAGTTCTAGTCTCTTAGGCAACATTACAATAATAACATCATTGAGATCTTTTAAATTAACCAGAACCACAGTAGATATTTCTGCCCTTGTCCACATTCACATAACTTACAAACTAAGTAGTTCTCTTTACTCTTTTCTTTCCCTCGACTCCGGTGGCGGCCATGGAGGATGGGGCAGCTAAAGCCAGCCTGCCTTCTTTTCTGGGATTGCATGCAGATGACTGCCCAAAATCCACCTCCCCATGTCGCACCTGCACAGAAATGACACTGCAAAGTGCGCTGTGTTGTTATAAGGCAATCTCACAATAATACCCGCGCTTTCATCTCTAACCACAAACCATTATTTCCCATTCTGGACTTACGCACAAATTTGCCACTTCCTATATAGACCCCAAATCCTTCCTGAATGGACACGTCAACACACACCATTTGAAACAATTTGCCTAAAATTAGAGCCTTAAAGGCATTTAATCTCTGACATTTATTCCTTATTGTTCACTGACCATGAGCCAAAATCAAACTGTGTTAGCCGCAAATTTAGAATAAGAGTTGGCAATAGACCAATAAGACCATGACTGTGAGAAAATCTTTACTTACATCCACAAGGGCTCAATTAATGTCTTGGCACAATAAAAACATCATACATGTTTTTCCAGATGGTACAGGACTTCATTCAGAATACACAAATTTGCTTCCTCAATGTCCCCCTAACTGCTAACTATGCAATGAAGAATTGGGCTAGCTTCTAAATATATGGTGGGAATGGCCTTTAATCCAACCATTTTGGGAAGAAGTCCACAGACTCACATGAAAAATCTCCACCCTCCCACTGGACTACTCCCCAGCCTAATTATTACTACATCACTCATCCATCCCAAAATACTTTCACTCCCTGGCCATGCATTTTATCAATGCAGCCAAACTATGCATACCATCCCATTAGAACGCTCAGAATTCTCCAAGAATTACAGAATACCCTACCTCCTCCCCAAGCTCGTAAAGGGAAATTTTTAAGGCATCACTATACCAAGACATTTTGGACGATTTCATGCTCCCAATTTTGTGGAAACATGACTGCGCACCAGTGCACAAAGCAAGGTCCATAAAGACATGGATAGGCGAGTTTGGGGTGGAGGAACTTGACTGGTCTGCACAGAGTCCTAACCTCAACCTGATAGAACACCTTTGGGATGAATTAGAGCAGAGACTGCGAGCCAGGCCTTCTCGCCCACATCAGTTCCTGACCTCACAAATGGGCTTCTGGAAGAATGGTCAAACATTCCCAGGAGGGGTGAAACTGTTAAAGCTGCAAGGGCCAACTCACTATTGAACCCTACCGACTAAGACTGGGATGCCATTAAGGTTCATGTGCATGTAAAGGCAGTTGACCCAACTACTCTTGGTAATATAGTGTATGTGCACATGCTCTTTTGGTCTTCATATTAACCAGCAGGGAAAGTGATAACTTCCTGCAGAATGCTAAAAAGAGAACACAACCCTAGGCACCCTTTGGATTGTTATGCAGGCAGGAAGCTGGCCATTGAATGGTGTAGACTTTAGCTATGAGTGAGTGATTGAGTGAGTGAATAACTTGTATAGTGCTACACATGCAAACTAAATCGCCTCAAGGCGCTTTCCATCCGTTGTCTTCCTTATCCTTCAGCTATGCAGTCTGCCCATCCGTTGACTGATTATGTTCTCAGACCTGTTTTTGGAAAACGACTCAAGTAACTACACGGCACAGCTAAAGACTGCACCATCCAGTAGCCAGCTGGGAGGAACATGCAAGTCTAAAGGGTTGCCATAGATGTGCTCTTTCACACAGTCTCATCACTTAAGTTATACTCTCCGCTCTTAGTGAATCTGAATGTGTGACTTCAAAGGGAGATATTGAGAGAGCAGAATAATTTGAAGACATAGGCATAAAGGAAATAGATGCAATGCGGATATCTGGAATAACAGTATTTGTAGAGACTAAATGTAAACAGAATAAAACAAATGAAAAAAAAAAAAACAATTAAGAACCTACACTTAAAGCATAAATGTAATTTTGAATTTTTAATTTAGTTACACTTTACCTTTTTCCAGCCTGCTGGTAAAGATTTATAATCCCTTTCATATATTTACCATGCTAATCTTTATCGATTTACAAAAAAAACACAACATTTTTTTATTTATACTTGTAGATCAAAGGTTACATTTAACTAAATAATTTAGAGGAGTGACTCACACCGCCTCTTTTTGCCTGATCATATGCATTCCTGTCTTATCATACAGAGAAACCTAATGAAAGGGAAGCTGTCACATAACTACTGCTGCACTCTCTATTTAGGAAACCCAGAGGCCTCTTTCATACTAATGTCATGGGTGCATCATTTGTTTACTGTTTATTTTTAAAATAACGGTTTTCCATAGTTAATAGCAAAAAAATTGAATAACAGAATCAGTTATAAACCTCTAAACTTAAAGCGGAGTTCCACACACTATAGGAACTTCCGCTTTTCGGAAGCCTCCCCCTTTGGTGTCACATTTGGCACCTTTCAGTGGGGAGGGGGGCAGATACCTGTGTAATACAGGCAATGCTGTATCCTGGCCTAGGCCAACAAGGCTCAGGCCTAGGGCAGCACTTTTCAGGGGGGCAGCAAGGACAGTGTCCCCGCCGGCTTGCACTACACTGTTAGGCAAATTAGTTTAGCGCCCCATAAATCGGCCGCACTGCTTCCAGTATGTGGGTGGTTGGCATTCTGCAACTGTGGGGGGGGGGGGGGCGTCGCTTCAAATTTTTTACCATCCCTGTCCCATTGCAGAGATTTCCCTTCACTTCCTGTCCAATAGCCAAACAGGAAGTGAGAGGAAATCTATGCAAATTAACGGAATCCATTGCCCCCCCCCCCCCAGGCCATCAGAACTAGTGTTTCCACTTGAAAATTTCAGGGTGGGTCTTAAACCGCAAGTGTTGTGGCCTTGACAGGAAGGGGTGTGTCATATTTAAATTAGGGGGTGCACGAGTTTAGTCAGGCCTAGGGCAGCACAAAACCTAAATACATCCCTCAATACAGGTATTGGCTCCCACTACCGGACATAGATCACTGCAGTATCCATGTCGATCTAAGCTATGTCCAGCCCCTTCTCAGTCCCCCTGCCGTCTTCAAGGAGACAAACAGGTCCCAGAAGACAGCAAGGACCAGTGGGATCGCGCAGTGTGACTTGTACATGCGCAGTAGGGAACCAGGCTTCACTTCCTGATTCCCTTACCAAAGATGGTGGCGCCTCCACCCGAGAGCCGAGGGACAGATCGGCTTCAGGTGTTGATATTGCGGGCGCCCTGGACAGGTAAGTGTCCATATTTTAAAAGTCAGCAGCTGCAGTATTTGTAGCTGCTGACTTAAAACATTTTTTTTGTCAGAACTCCCTTTAAAAACAATCAATTTGATTAAAACATTTAAACTTTCACAGTTTTTGTTACAATATATATAACTGAAATTGTACTCACCAAGCCACCCGGACCCTGAATCTGGTATACACATATCCGTCTCTGCACTGGGCAGCACAAATCCAACTACGAACACTTCTACTCCATCAGCCATCAGAGCCATGCCAAGGACAAAGAAAAGGGTCCATTGAAAACGTCCGTGTCCACATTCTTGGATAATGAGTTCATACTGCTGTGCTAGCTCTTCCTCATCAGCTTTTCTTTCACTTTCCAGCTCCTTGCGGGCTTTACACTCATCAGGAATGGGTTGACCTAGAGCAACCATGCCATCTTTTCCTTGACCGGGTATTCCCTGATATTCCCCATCGTATATCTCATCATCTTCGTCGTGTCCTTCTGTAGCTTCACTTGATCCCTCATCCTCAAGTTCTTCATTGTAGTTGCCATGTGTGTAATATTCCTCTTCACCTGGGAACTGATCCTGGGTCCTGTGGGCATATCCATCGTGTTCTACCTCCTTTCCTCGGTTCGTACTTTTGGTAGTGTGTCTCTTGGCTTCTTTGGCTATGTCCTTTGCACCTCTCACCAGAGAAGTCCTGTCTCTGTAGGTATCTTCCATTGTGTACAAGAATTACGTTTTCTGCGTTTGACAGCACAAGTCTAGTTTGATGGATTAGGTGCCTCTGTTGTTACAGAGATGATGTATTACAGGGCACTTGAAGTATGCATCTGAAAAATAAACAGGACAAAATGCTTTTAATAGTAAGTCTCAGAACAGCTGCTTGTGAAATAAAGAGTCCTGCAGAACTGCCTGATGATAACATTATGAACACATGGTTTGTAAATAATTTATGTAGGATAGGTATTTGCTGCTCAAGCCTTTGAAATGTAAAGGATAGTAAACACACTTTTAATAGTGGCTCATTCAAGATTGTATTTACAGCTACCCCTTTTACTCTGCTGTTGCGCTTGCCTAGGGGCAGCTGTGTCTCCTCTGTCCTCTCCTCCTTGCATCCCGCTAACTTCAGAGGGGAAACCTCGGCCCCGCTCAGGGCCATCTTAATGCAAGGGCACTCCTGGGCACTGACCAGGAGCCCCAGGTACACAGGGGGCCCACAATAATCTTGCATTACATCATACTTGCCAACTGTCCTGGATTTGCTGGGACATGCTTTTTACTAAACTGTCCCGATATGGCTGTGCCCTCCTGAGCCCAGTATTGCACCCTCCTGAGCCCAGTATTGCGCCCTCCTGAGCCCAGTATTGCGCCCTCCTGAGTCCAGTATTGCGCCCTCCTGAGTCCAGTATTGCGCCCTCTTGAGCCCAGTATTGCGCCCTCTTGAGCCCAGTATTGTGCCCTCTTGAGCCAAGTATTGTGCCCTCTTGCGCCCAGTATTGTGCCCTCTTGCGCCCAGTATTGTGCCCTCTTGAGCCCAGTATTGTGCTCTCCTGATACCAGAATTGTGCCCTCCTGAGCCCAGAATTGCGCCCTCCTGAGCCCAGAATTTTGTTCTCCTGAGCTCATTATTGTGCCCTCCTGAGCCCAGAATTGTGCCCTCCTGAGCCCAGAATTGCACCCTCCTGAGCTCAGTATTGTGCCCTCCTGAGCCCAGTATTGTGCCCTCCTAAACCCAGTATTGTGCCCTCCTGAGCCCAGTATTGTGCCCTCCTGACCCCCCCCCCTGTACTGTGCCCTTTGTGTTAACTAGTTTTGATTTATGGAATGTTTTCCATTGCAAAATACTAATGAATATATGATTTATTCTATCAACTATTTATATTTTATTCCTCAAAAGTAGGTGTGTAAATTGGGGCAAGCTGGTAGGGGCCCCAGGGCATTACTTTGCCCAGGGGCCCATAATGCTTTAAAGATGGCCCGGCCCCACCCCTTGCTTCTGCAAGATGGTCAGAGAGGAGAAACAGCTGGTTACATGAGAGTCGGGAGCTGCCATGAAATACGGTGAAGGCTGTATTTTTTTTAATGAAACATAGAGACAGGGGGACACTATATTAGGATACAAAATAAAGTGTGTAAATGAACGAAAGTGGGTTACCAACCACTTTAAAGTGTTACTTAACTCAGGACCCTGCATTCATTATATCTGGTCTCCCAGTTCAGCAGTAGACAGAACATGTAAATACTTGTTTTAGTAAATATAAACTTTTAAATACCCTATCTCATCAGCAGAGTAGTCTTGTGACTTCTATAAGTGTCTGGTTAAAGCTTGTAGGAGGAGTTTTCATGCTCCCCTGATTGTCCTATGAGACTGCAAGACCCCTGACCCTCTTTCTGTACAGTACCGATTGACCCTGTGCTGATCACATGCACTCTCCTAAGAAAAAAAATCTCTCTAGCAATACACACCAAACTGAGCATGTGCAGCATGCCCCCAAGGCTTGGTTTTATCAGGAGATGGATTGGGAACAGCAGAAAAAGGGGAGGATCAGAGAAGACGGATTAAACAGCCTTAAACAAAATGCAATAATAAACCCCTAGGTTCTACAGTGAGTATAACAAGCATGCTTTACTGCATATACCGACGATTTTGCTGTTGTGGGTCCAGTAACACTTTAAAAGCTGTCTGAAACAGTCTAAAACTGCTGTGTGACCAAAAATTAGAGAGCCATTGCCCTGAGTATGGAAAAGGTTGAGATCAGAGAAGCATGGTGGACTAATTATATGAATATTACTATAATTGTGTATTATTTCAGCTACTATCTGGGGCAGTTGACATTTTTAATGGTTGCCTTACAATGTCTTTCATTCATCTTTCAATGCCCAGATTAATGTTATAATGTAATACAAAGGTCAAATGTGTGCAATCATTTTGAATCATTAACAACAATGTCTATATCTCCTGATAAAGGAACAAAAATGGCTGATTTTTATTAACTGTTGACTAGTCTGGAACTACAGAATGAATTCAAAAAGTAAGGTAAAATATGTAGTTTATCTTTCTCTCTTTCTTTTATTTGTCCTCCCCCTCTATTTACTTTCTCCTATCTAATTCAAAAACTGGTGTGTTTCGACCCCAGTGGGTTCCCCTGCATTACTCTTCCCCCACATACTGATAACTGTATTTTTTAAGGATAACAGGACTTACCCCTATTGAAATGGATTATACAACCCATCTGCCCAGATCCCTAGTCTTATGCCTCGTACACACGATTGGATTGTGGTCCAAAGGGCGTTGGCCATGAACATGTTCTGAATACACAAAGCCCAACATTTTCAGCCAACATTCACCAAACCACGTGTTTTTTCAGCTCTTTACCGCCACCCTTTGGGCAACATCTGCTATTGATGTCTGATGTTTAGCATTGGTTCTGAGCATGCATGTTTGTACTTTGAATTTTAGTTGGATTTATTGCCAGGCAGTTGGTGAGCATGAAGAGCCAACATTTGTTGTTGTTAATTTAGCCAACAATTGTATGATGGAGCATACACACGGTCCGATTATCCGACACGTGTCCATCAGACAATTATGGCCATAAAACTGGATTGTGTGTACGAGGCTTTACACTTCCTAGGTATCTGGGTACCCTGCACACCTACAGCTCTATTACCTTGTAATTACCCTGAGAGTCCTTACCTTTAGTAAGATACAATGGGATGCTGATCATTTATATGTTACATTGTTTGAACCACCTATTCTGTAAAGTTATCTTTTCATTGTGTAGCATATCACAAAATCAAAAATATGTAATTTACAGTTAACACATTTTTCTAAGTTTGGATAGAGTGGGGAGAGATCAGAACACCTGTCAGGTTTTAACACCGACTGCACCCCTGTCAGGGAGATTCACCCTCTCAGTTTGTTTACCATTATCATCAAAAGTGAAAGTCAAATAAAATCCTGAATTGTGAGTTGTCCCCAGAAAAGTATTAGAGGAGAACCCTTCCACAGGGGGCACCAATAACCAGGAATTTCCTCTCACTTCCTGTTTTGGCTATGGAACAGGAAGTTCAGGGAAATATCCCCAAAGGAATACACATCACACAAACAAAACCCTCACTTACCGTACCCAAAATGAAAGAAAAAAGTTTTTATTTAGTTCTACTTTAAAGCTCCTCTATGAGTGTATAACATTGTAATTAGGTTTTACATAATAAATGATCACAAATATTTGCAACTAGTAGAAAGCCCTGTAATTACTACACTTAACGTGCACTACACTTAACGTGCACGTGTTTTTTGCAGAAGAGGTTTTACAGATATAAATACTTTGGGAAATTATTAAACCAAGTGGCTATTTAAAGCCAAATATCATAAGCAATTGTGATGTACACCATTTTTTTTCTGTAATTAAAATGTTTCCAGCGCCTCTCTTAATTCATTTAATTTACTTAGATTATCACGAATTAAACAGTTAATATATGAGACATTAGCGCCAAACATTACTCCATAGAGAATACAATTAGAAATGAGAACATGTACTTGATAAAACCTGGGATAATTAAAAATCTTTGCAGTAGATGTGTTAAAGAGGAACTTTACCCGGCTATCAAAAATTAAACTAAGCAGCTACAAGTATGACTGTAACTTACTGAACTGCTGTTTTTCACCTGCAGAGAACTCCTCAGATGCGTTACGCCCTTTTCAGGGCTTAATCAAAAAGTGCAAAATGGTTCTGAGGAGTTCTCTACAGTTGGAGAACAGGGGCTGAAGCCATCTTTTACCCATCTTATTAACAGGGAGTCGGTGTCTTTGAGCCTCCATTTTATTGAAGTCTACTGGAGCCTGAGAAGTAAATTCTCACACCAGTCTTTTCACATGCTGATCCGACTGACACAGGCTTAAAGGGGCATTCCAGAGGTACTATCTTCATGTGACTATAAAGTCACACATGTGGGCGTGTACACTCCAGATAAATGACAGCCCACTTCCTCCTCTTCCATGCCCACTAAAAGGTTAAACACAATGGGGTTGGGATATTACTTGTTGAATGATGGAGGCTTCACCTCCCTGTAATTATCAGCACATACACACCATAGACACAGAGTGGAGAGGCACGAAACCTCCCCTAGATAGCCCACACGGAAATAATACAAAAATTTGTTCAATTACATATTTAAAACATTTATTTGATATTATGTTTTTATTTCATTTTATAATGTATTGTTAGCAGTTACTTTTCTAAAAGGCTGAATCTGTTAATTGCTCAAGGAACCTCTAGCAACCCTAGGGTTCTGCGGAACCCTAGTTAAGAAATTCTGATATAGAGTCTAGTGGCAGAGCTATTGCTCTGAGCTGTAGCTACCCATTACAGTGCAGAAATAAACGTCACTATTATCCAGAGCTTAACAATAGAGATGGCCCAATTCAGGACTGTGCCCATTACACAACTATCACTGTGCCACTGCAGTGCTGCGGCAGTGGAAATTGAGGACATGGCTGCATTTTTTCAGGGGTATCTGCATTACAAAATTCACTGAGCAAAATTACAGAAATTTGGCAGGCAAAACAATCCCTGTATAAGTACCGTATTTCAATTGTCTATTAATGCAAAAATCCAGCCTTTGCACCCTCCTCCCATCGACCTTTCCCATTCCCTGAAGCACTCCCTGTTATTTTTATTTAAAAAAACAAAACAAAAACCCTCACATACCTTTTTCTTAGGATGGGCATTCTTTCAAGACTAAGGGGCATTCCTGTAATAAATTGTGAGCGCTGCTAAGTCCTGGAAAACTTTCAGCCTAGCCTGAATGATGATGAAACACGTAGGCTGTTTTAGAGCTCTATATAAACAAACTGAGCTGCGCTGCAAATTAAACACAAAAATGACATATGAATCATGAATAGAGTGATATGTGATTCATATGACAAAAGTGATCAAAAAAAAAAAACTATAAGCTTCCTCCTTAATCAAAAGAGGAATATGACAAGTAGGTCCTGGGGTGGATATAAATCACCAATATCCAGAATACATTTCCTGTTTTAGAGCTCTGTACATGTTCCACCCAAAAATGATACTTCGGGTTTTTGGAATCCTCCCCCCCTCTGGTGTCACATTTGGCACCTTTAGGGGGAGAAGGGAGCACATACCTGTGTAATACAGGTATTTTCTCCCACTTTAGGCCATAGTTTACCGCAGTTATCTCTGTGACCTATGCCACGTCCGGCACCTGCTCTTCTCCCCCTCGCTGTCTTCTGGGAGACACACGGGTGCCAGAAGACAGCAGGGACCAGTGGGGTCGAGCAGCGTGATTCGCACATGTGCAGTAGGCAACCAGGAAGAGAAGCCGCGGCAGCAGCACCCGAGAGCCGAGGGAGAGATTGGCTTTGGGTGCCGACATCACGGATGCCCAGGACAAATAAGTGTCCATATATTAAAAGTCAGCATCTGCTGTATTTGTAGCTGCAAACTTTTAACATATTGTTCGGCGGGACTCCGCTTTAATAAAGAAATACTACTTTTATGTGGGAAGGTTGCAGTAGCTGTACTCTTGTTTTTCATAAACAACAGGCTAGGCTCAAAGCAATTGGCAAAATTACACGAGTGTCATTTTGCCTGAAGAGGATTGTCAGTGCTGGCCTAAGGAGAAAGCCAGGGGCAGAACTGGATATGGCAAATAAAAATTGGGAAAAAATTGGGAAACAATAACATGGGATGGGGGATTTAAATATAATAAAGACAAGTAGAGTTGCATTTTAAGTTACTTTTTCTGGAGTTTAGCTTTATTTCAGTCCAGGCACTAACTATCTTATCTTACACATGTGGCTAGAATTATAACCCTCATGTGGCCCCTCATGCAATATATCTGCATACAAACTAGCTTCTAGCTATTTTATTAAGACAAGTGTGGGATGCATATCCTCAGCTGATTAACTAACAAGATACCAGACTTCTCCTGGGGAAGTCACATTGATTTATTGCACTGTCTGACCCAATGTTTCTAAACACACACAGTATCTACTCTAATGAAATGACTTTATAACAAGATGACTTCACTCAGTAAAATTGCAACCTTCCAGGAAGACACCAGCAAATGGGAAATAATGGTGACTTTAAATGATAGTGAAGCCAACTAGATTAATGGCCAGACAGGACAAACCCGAGCTCTGTACAGGTCACTGATTATATTGAGGAATAAAGGGTTTTATATTTAATTTTATTTTCATGGCTAATTATTTTTTATATTATATATATATATATATATATATATATATATATATATATATATATATATATATATATATATATATATATATATCTATATATATATATATATATATATATATATATATATATATATATATATATATATCTATATATATAGATAGATATAGATATCTATAGATATATCTATCTATATATATAGATATATATATATATATATATATATATATATTCAAAACCTTTTTTTACCATATTCATAAAGCTTAGGTCTGCTTATGTTGCCTTATTTTATTCATTTTTTTTAACCTTCTAAAATGTGTGCTGGCCTTATTCAGGAATCTACAGGGAATGCCATGCTTCTGTCCCCAGTTCTACTGCTGTGTTATTTACAAAGTATAGCGTTGTGCACAGGCACAGCATTATCACAGGCTGTGCTTTGTAACTGGCAAAGCAAAGGGACAGGGGGAGCCACAACACTGTCTATTGAATATACATACACATATTATAAATGGGGTCAAACGAGGTAAAATTGGAGGTGCCTGAAATTAAGGGTTAAAGAATAAATAACTTAAAGCAGGATTCCGCAGGTTTTTTTTTTTTTTAATGATTGTGCCGGTGTTACCTTGATTCATCCTGCACTCGCGTGTCCTAATTCTTTCTCTGTCCGCATAGTCAGTCAACATGAAAGGATATTTTATAAAAATTTGTGATGGACGTTTCCATCTTGCCTGTGGGCAGTCTGAAGCCCACAGGCAAATGCTTCCGGGATATGGTGAATGCTGTCCCAGCATTCACCGCTCTATCCCGCGCATGTGCAGTGTTGACGGCGAGCTGCGCCGTCAACACTACACAGTTACACCTGTGTTCTCTTAGCTAAAATGGCGAAATAGGCACCGCCCTGGTCACATGACCCGCTTGCCGAGTCACGTGACCAGTGAGATATCGCAGGACTACACTACAGCATGTCTCCTGGGAGTCTCTTCACATCACTCCCAGGAGACAGCGCTAAGACGGGGAATAGCAAAGTCACACCCACACCCGCGGGGAAAAGTTTGCGGACGGAACATAACATGCTGCCGAATCACGTTAAGCTGTCTTAAAAAAAAAAAAAAAAAAATGCTGGATAAGAAATAAGGGATGGCAAATGGTATGAATAAGATTAAGATGATTTTTAGGGTGAACCTCTGCTTTAAATGACAATGCTAATAAATGTGCTAATAAATGTGGTATAAATCCAATTTAATAAGTTACAATTTTTAACTGTCAGGCCTAGTACACACGACCGAGAATCTCATCCAGAAAAAACAGTCGTTTTCCCTGACAAGATTCTTGGCAAGAAACTCTTGCTGCCGGAGTGTAATGACTGTCATTTCAAAAGAACCGCGGTTCTCTTGAAAGAAAAGAACGCAGTGACGTCTTTGCGTATGACGAGCATGCGCTCATCACATTCGATGCCGTCGCCGCCATCTTGCTTCACCCTACCTATGCCTTTGAAGCTTTAGCGCAGGTTTCCACGGTGACAGGTAAGTATACACACGCTCGGGTTTCTCATCGGGAAAGAGGCCGACAAGAATCTCGATAAATAAAGCAGGTTCTCTTTTTTTCTCGTCGAGATTCTGGACAGATTTCCTGACGATAAACCTGAATGCCTCGTACACACGAACGGGAATCTCAGCAAGAATCAGTTTTCTTGCTCGTTTTTGCAAACCCGGTCGTGTGTACGAGGCCTCAGTCCATATTCTATTCTTATTTGTAAAAAAAAAAAAAATGATTATGCCTATTGCAGTATTAGTAGGGAAATCAATTCCCTCTCCTCCTGCTCCTATTTGTCCACACACTTGTCCCTTTCCTTGAAGGGTACCTAGACCCAAAAACTAAAATGCAATATATTGAGGCGTATAGTTTTTAGATATACTGACTGCCTTAAAGCAGTATTAAACCAAAAAGCACACTTTCATAATATTGCAGTTTACGAATTCTTAGGCCTCGAACACGCGGGCAAGAATCTTGTCAGGAAAAAACTTTGTTTTTCCAGACGAGATTCTTGGCAAGAATCTCTTGCCGCCCAAGTGTACACACTGACCTTTTCAAAAGAACCGCGGTTCTCTTGAAAGACAAGAACGCGGTGACATCATCACATTCGGTGCCGTCGAATGTGACAAATGTAGCTTCACCCTACCTATGCCGTGGAAGCTACTGCGCATGCGTCAAAGTCATTTCGATCATGCGCGGGTTTCCACGGCGACAGGTAAGTATACACACTCCCGGGTTTCTCGTCGACAAGAATCTCGACGAGAAAATAGAGCGCAGGTTCTCTATTTTTCTCGTCGAGATTCTGCCCAGATTTCCTGATGAGAAACCTGAAAGCCTCGTACACACGAACGGTTTTCTCGGGCAAGAAAGCTCTGCCAGCAGTTTTCTTGCTGGCTCTTGCCGTGAAAACTGGTCATGTGTACGAGGCCTCAGATGTGATGGATGCAGTATTTTGTTTTTTAGGATTTCTTTGCTTTATTTTTACCTTGTGATCTGGCCAGTAAGTCTGTTTTTCAAAAGAACAAGCTCTTCTGAAGATGTAGCAGCTACAGGGATGAGCCAAACATTTAACAATGATAGGGGTGCTTACAATTATCATCTTTTTATTTATTTATGTAAAACCTTTATCCCAAAAGGGGAAAAAAACAGCTTGCTGCAATTGCCTATAAAGTGTTAGCTAGAGTTTGGCTATAATTTGCTAGGGGATTTAAATCTGCTAGTGCATCTAAAGCCTCATACACACGATTGTACTTCCATCTGACTTTTTGGTGGATTTTGGTCCGAAGGCGTTGGCCGTGAACTTGTTTTGCCTACACATGGCAGAACCTTTTTTTAGCCAACATTCATCAAACCACATGATTTTTCAGCTCTTTACCGCCACCCTTTGGGCAACTTCTGCTATTGTTGTCTGATGTTTAGCATTGGTTCGGAGCATGTGTGTTTGTGCTTTGGATTTTAGTCCGATGGACTTGTGTACACACAATCGAATGATCAAACGTAACACATTTGTTGACGGAAAGTTTGAGAGCATGCACAGCGAACATTTGTCCATGGAAATTCCGACAACAATTGTCCAATGGAGCATACAGATGGTCGGATTGTCCAATAAAAAACATCCGTTGGACGGTTGTTGTCAGAAAATCCTATCGTGTGTATAGGCCTTTACACTCCCCACCCCCCAGACTGACAATACTCCTGTCTGCAGCGTTGATCAGTGCATTCTGACACAAAGGAGTCCCAACTGTCTGTATACAATAGCACAACAGGAAGAATTCCTCCATGCACCTCACTTGTGTGGATGGTGGAATACCTTTTGATTTGTTTTATCAGCTCGCTGGCTAATGGAAACAAAACAAAAAACAATCAATCTATGGCCAGCTTTTCTATCTTTTCTATCTTCTATCTTCTTTTTAAGCTAAGAACATTTGCAGCAAATACAGAACATGCACAGAAAAATATCTTCCTTTCTAGCTAACTTCTGCAATATACAAATGACCCTGCCACCCATGCAATATAGACAAAGAGATATGGACATGTTTGTAGCTTAAATTAGAAGAACAGGCTAGGGGTGCCCAACCTTTTGAAGAGCGAGGGCCACTTAAGCGACTTAGTAACTGGTCGTGGGCCACAATGAGCAGAGCAGGTGGATGGCAACCCACTCTATTCTATAGAACCCACTCTACTCTTTTCTTTTAGGTAGGCATTTTTTAAACAGACACAAGTACATTTATATCTTTCACTCCTTAGATGTGAAATCGCATCTCAAATCGGCGGCATTTGCCGGAAATTGCTGTCAATGACACCGTCCTAATCGGTGCGACGCCGCATCTGCGGCACTGCACCGATTTCAAAAAGTAGTTCCTGTACTTTTTCCAGGATGCGATTTACATTGACATCTGTGCAGAAACCCGCACAGATGTCTCTTAAATCTCAGCCGAAATCGGGACTGCCAGCGGGAGCTGCGGATCAGTTTACAAGCAGTCCAGTAACCACTGCAGAACATATATGCCCATATATACACTGTGATTTTAGTAATAAACTTACCTTTAATAACAGTATTCTATTGTATACCAGAGCAGGAGGTTGCGGGCCACATCTGAGGGCTCCGCGGGGCTAGGGAAATAACCATGGCTTCCTCTATAAATACTTGGAGAAATCACATAGCCATCTTGGGACAAGAAGTGGGCTATTTGCAAAATTTTCAGGTGAAAATAAAGCAGAAGTATAAAAAAATTAAAAATTAACAAATGCAGCAACCAGACAAGTAGGCTGCAATATATTACACTTTTTATTTTTTAGTATTTTTAGGGTTTAGATATTTTTAATTCTTCTCCTTGGATACAAGATTTTTACCCCTCATTGTTTTCTTAGCTGCTATTCCTATGGGTGCCCCTGCCTATCCCAACCTAATTCAGCAACAGTAAACATACACCTCCTTATATCCAAGCTCTGTGCTCCTTATTTTTTCCCATCTGCAGTACTATCCCTCAGGGTGCCCCTGCCTATCCCAGCTATACAGCAACTGAAGAAAAAAAAAAAAAAAACATTAAGCGCTGATTGTGGCAAGTGAAGCTTAAAATAAACCTTTCTTGAGGGAAATACCTAGGCTGTCATAGCTGACCAATGCTGACCAATGGTACTTGCCTGACTGTCATGTCGCTGTTTTTCCTTGAATATTTTCTATACCCCTAGCACAGAACCAGCATAGAGAGAACATTTGCATGGACTTTGCATGTTCTCCCTGTGTTTGCATGAGTTTCATCAAGGTGCTTTTCTTTCCTCCCATAATTCAAAATATATTACTTAGTTAATTGGCTTCCTAAGAAATGGCCCTACAGTGTGTACAAAGCACTCTAGGGAGGGACACTAACTGTGAATGCTGCAGAAAAACTGTCAGCGCTGTCTCAGTCAAATCAATAGAATAATAATAGTGAAACCTACATTCCCTATAGTTTCAGAGAATACATTTATTTAATTTATTTATTTATTTCAGGTACTTATATAGTTGTTGTGGATTTTTTTTATATATAAGATTTATGTGGACATTTTATTCTAGGATGTGTGTTTTATAGATTGTCATCTGTCTCCCTGTGTCTGATGTTTAATCGAGGAGCGCTCTAGCAGAGCGCACTTGGGTTGAATCGAGGCCAGCAGTAAAAATGGTTAGTATGAAAACCTTTTTATTCGATTTGAGACATGTTCTCTGTGTGTATCAGCGTTTGTTGCTTTGTAGATATCAAGCGCAATGCGCTGGACCGCTTGCTATCCAATGACTATACAAATTAGAGAAGCGAAGTCCACATAACGAGAGAAACCTATTATATCTCTTTTGCGGACTTCGTTATCCCCTTATGGATACATATCTGTTTTTATAAGAGGACATTGATATCTGCCTTGTCGGTGTACTTGTACCGTATATTGACAACCGCAGTAGCAATGTCCCCGCTCAAACCTGTAAGAACAAGAATCATCTTACTAGATACTGTTTACTTTGAACAGTATTGAATGGGCTCCATGCTGATTAAGATTGGGTGTGTGCACTTCCTCCCCCTTCCACTTCTGTGAGTGTCCTCCCCTTTACTGTTTGTAATTTCCTGTAATGTCATTTTGTATTGAGGAAGCAATTGGCTGTTGGGGCCATCACTTCCTGTTTTGTCATTCTTTTGTTTCCAATGAATAAAAAAAAACATGGGTCTGTGCTCAGCCCAGACGCTTGAGACTCCAGCTTGAAGCAGCATTGTTTCTGATTCTACCTGGTGCCATTGAAGTACTTCAAATTCCTTGTACCAAAGAGCTTGGAACAAATGTGCTTTTAAGCACGAAGGAATTGTTTTGTGCTTTGTGTGCATTTAGACGCTGGAAGTGCACATTTTGGCGCGGTGTGGATTTGCATACAAAGCCCAAGGGAATTTTTCCACAACAATAGCGCAGTTGATTTACGCAGCACTTTTACATATACATCGTACATTTACATCAGCCCCTACCCTCAAGGAGCTTACAATCTATGGTCTCTAACTCACATTCATACATACATAAATAGGAAGAGAATGATAAAAGAAGGAAATGGAGGCAGTGGCTACATAAAAGAATATGCACCGTGCAATTGGACTGTGGAAAACGTCTTTATCAGGCCAGCCATACATGTCTCATTTTCAGCAAATTCCTCCATCTACACTAAACAGCATAGATAGAAGAATCTCGGCTGCCGCCGCACTTGCGGCTGTCTGAATACCCATAAAGTGACTTCAGCTGATAGGATGCAGTCACTGTTCAGCTGATAATTTTCCACCCAGCTTAGATGATTTTTAAATCAAATTTTGTTGAGCCAGGTGGTATCAATAGGGCTAATCATGACTTGAATTTTAGCCGGTTAGGCTGAAATAAATAGCATTCGTTTATTAAACGGTACAGGATATGCTTCTGAAGCTTTTCAGGCTTCTAATGCTATGTATGAAAGGTCCAGTTGTGCAGGGATCCTACTTGTTATTTATCTTCCAGCAAAATGAACTAGTTCAGCACCCAGTGAAATGGCATTGGCATGAGAGGTAAGATCTGTCTAGAGCCCAGCCATCGGAAGCTCAGTGCTGCAGTAAGAGCCACTCTCCTAGAACACCGACCGCCATCATGACCGACGCAGCAATCTCCTTCGCCA
Source organism: Rana kukunoris (assembly GCA_029574335.1). NCBI lineage: Eukaryota > Metazoa > Chordata > Amphibia > Anura > Ranidae > Rana > Rana kukunoris. Next base: position 102,782,217 of record CM056049.1, read on the forward strand.
AGGACTTCTTGGCCGGCGGTGTGGCCGCTGCTATCTCCAAGACCGCTGTAGCGCCCATTGAACGAGTCAAGCTTCTGCTTCAAGTCCAACATGCAAGCAAACAAATCACAGCTGACAAGCAATACAAAGGAATAATGGACTGCGTTGTCCGTATCCCCAAAGAACAAGGTTTCATTTCTTTTTGGCGTGGTAACCTCGCCAATGTGATCAGGTATTTCCCAACCCAGGCCCTCAACTTTGCCTTCAAAGACAAGTACAAGAAGATCTTCCTTGATAATGTTGACAAGAGGACCCAGTTCTGGCGTTACTTTGCTGGAAACCTGGCATCTGGTGGAGCTGCTGGAGCCACAGCCTTGTGCTTCGTCTACCCAATTGACTTTGCTCGTACCCGTCTAGCTGCTGATGTTGGAAAGGCCGGTGCTGGCAGAGAATTCAATAGTCTTGGTGATTGCCTTGCCAAGATTTTCAAATCCGATGGGCTTAAAGGTCTCTACCAAGGTTTCAATGTGTCTGTCCAGGGAATCATCATTTACAGAGCTGCTTATTTTGAAATCTATGACACAGCTAAAGGTATGCTTCCAGATCCCAAGAACACACACATCTTTATCAGCTGGATGATTGCTCAGTCAGTTACAGCAGTGGCAGGCTTTGCCTCTTACCCATTTGACACAGTCCGACGTCGTATGATGATGCAGTCTGGAAGGAAAGGAGCTGAGATCATGTACAGTGGCACAATTGACTGCTGGAAGAAGATTTCAAAAGATGAGGGTGGCAGGGCTTTCTTCAAGGGTGCCTGGTCCAACGTGCTCAGAGGCATGGGTGGTGCTTTTGTCTTGGTCTTGTACGATGAGCTCAAGAAAGTCATCTAAGTTTATCCTCGTTCTAATGTCTGTGACCTGGCATGCTGTATTATATAACATACCCTGAATGTTCTGGACTTTCTATATATTTTTTTTTGTCAAGCACACCTTTATTTATAAAATGTAACTGGTAACTTTACTGGTTGATATTTGGGGAAACAAGTTTATTCAATTTCACCAGCTTTCCACATTAACATAAATCATTCCCTTTATACCCACTTACTACCAGTGGGGCCTGCATTTGTAGTGCACATCTCATCTGATAGGTGGGCTTACCTGATGGGACTCAATTCAACATTTCTTTATTTTTTATTTCAGTCATTCATGTTTTTAAATAACCTAGGTTGGAAGAAATAAAAAATATGGATCAAAAAAAAGATCTGTCTAGAGTGGTTTGAGTGTTTGTTTTTTATCCGTTATTATCATTTTGTCTTTCTCTGTAACAACTCACCGCAGAGTCCGCAGGGCATTGGAGTAGTAAATTCTGGTTTGCTATAGGATGAGGAACTGTGGGCTGAAAATAACTCTCATTGAAGGCTTTACGAGGAACACAGATTAGCAGCGTGCACTTAAAATGGAGCTCTTGCAGCATACTCCAGCAGTACAATGAGATTACATCTCCAAGTTATAGGCTCAATTTACTAAGGTACAAGGCACATCTTATTTGACATTACTATCCTTGTTTTTAGGTATATGACTGTTATTTTTAATGCTTAATATCTCTCATTGCTAAAAATAATACCCATCGTTGCAGATTACATTTGTTATAGTTAGTGAAATGAGCCATCTGTAATTTAGTGATGTCTTAGAACGAATATGCAAACATTAAAGTGGTTCTAAACTAATGCCGCGTTCGTTTTTTGCGATACGTGTGAAGTGTTTTTAAAACGTCACTTTGACAATGTTGCCATCGTTTTTTCTGTTAATTTGAAGTCGATGTCGGGTTACGTCGTTTTGAACGACGACACGGTGATGACGTTTTGAAAAACGACACATTCAAGCATGTTGGAAGTCGTTTAAGACAAAAAACGACGTTCTAAATGACGCCATAACACGGCATAAAGGTTTTTTACCCTAAAGTGATTGTAAAGACAGTTTTTTTTTCTTTCTATAGTTCCCTCTGTTAGATAACATAATGTTCCACAGTGTATGTGATTTATAAAAATATGCTGCCTAATACCTTATTTCAGAGCGCCACTCAGCGCTAACGTGACCGCCCACTGGTCTCCTCTCCCAATCTGACAGCTGCAGAGGGAGGTGCTAAGTTCCCCTGCTGACATCAGCCTGGATGAGGAGAGGAGAGACCAGCTGGCAGTCACATGAGCATTGAGATGCACTCTGAAATAAGGTAGCATATTTTTATAAATCTCACTGGAGTACATCATGTTATCTAACAGAGGAAACTATAGAAAGAAAACACAGTTATTTTAGCAGCAGGAGGGGAGGGCTGGAAAATAAAACAGAGCTGACAGGCAAGGAGGGGAGGTGGGAGAGAACTGAGGAGAGATGCAGATGATGGACCACGGTTGTCAGGGCTCAGCAGCCATCATAAACCTTGTTCAGTTTACAGAGGGGAGGGCAGAACCAGGCACGGTCAGGGTATTTCAGGGTATTTCAGGTGATACAAGGACTGTGCTGTATAAAATGCTTTAAAGAAACAGGAGGTATTTATTTTGGGTACAAAAGCTTTAATGCATTCAATGTATTAATGTAAAAAAAACTTCTGTGTAACAGAATCCCTTCTGTCCCCCTTATACTTACTTGAGCCCATTCACAATCCACCGCTGTGCATAAGACCCTAGGCTCTTCAATCTCTGTCCCTCCTCTTTGGGCAGATTGACAGCAGCAGGAGCCAATAGATGCAGACAGGGCAGCTGGGGAGCGAGTCCGCATGAGTGCCATCATAGAAAGTGGCTTTCTATGGGGGCACTCGCAGAAGAGGAGGAGCCAGGAAGGCCTATGGGGGACCCAAGAAGAAGAGAAGTGGGCTGCTCTGTGAAAAACCATTGCACAGAGCAGAAAAGTATGACATGCTTATTATTTCATTTAAAAAAGAAACCAATCATATACACTTGATATGTTCATTTTGTTTCAAAAGTTATTTTAGGTCTTTTTAAATATGCAGCCTTTATTAAAATAATACCTTGTGACCCTGCAATAAAAGTCCTTATTCAGGTTCATCTTGTAACAGGGTGCCAAATGTTCCCCAACCCCAACTGGGCTTCTACATTGTCAACTTGTCCAAGTAAATTACATTTGGCAAATCCTACTTGAAGTTTGAGGATCATACACTTTGTAGGGCTAATAAGCAAGTATTAGTCAAACAACAAATGGTGTGATTTTATAGAATGAGCTACCATGTCCTTTTATCTTGTTTGACATATGGTATGCTATCCTCGCTGGGGACTGAATACGAACCGTCTATTGAAGTCCTCTATATCTGTTGAATTGTCAAATTCGACCACAGTCATACTGTTCCTTTTTTGTAACTCCTTTCTTTTGAAAACCTTAATAAAAATGTATATTTGAAAAAAAAAAAAATAGTCAAACAAAAGGCATTGCAAGCTGGGCAGTGCCATGGAGGTCATTTGTCAATATTAGATTTTAAATTAACAGATTTACCATTATAAATAAAAACAAACATAGTGGGCTCACTTCCCTAAAGTATATTACATGCAGTATTTGGGTTACATGACACATTTTCCCCAAATATCGCATGTGATACTGAAAATGCCACATCACCATCCCTTTATGCAGTAATTACCTGAAAATGCTTGATAAATACAACGTTAAAGTGAATTCACTAAGAAAAATAAATGAATGAATGAATGAGTTAAATAAGTAATGATCCAAGCTTGCAAAATGTAAGTAATGTATGAACTTTCAGCTGGAGCTGGTTGTTAATGAGCCGGCACCAGGCGGCATCCTTAACAACCAGTAGGGTTGATTGCTCCTGCCTGATTCTGGAAGAAGCTTCCAGAAATAGAGTAGGAGGCTCAACCACTGCATTATGAATATTTATCTGACCTAAGCCAATCCATGAGTGGGAAGCCCAGAAGGTGTGGCTGGGGAGAAGATATGGTTTGGCAGAGGTCTGATCAGAGCTTTCTCTCCTGGGGTCTTTTCCTGGGAGGCAGCCTGTGTATTACAGAGGTTTTAGTGTTTGTTCGGCCTCAGCATGTGCTTAGCTGAGGGCCTTGGAGGAACCTGGACTTAGAGAAACTTGGTGAAAGACACTACCTGTGGAATCTAGTCTGGAGAGGGTACCCTTTCATGGTAAAGTGTCGCATGGAAGCTGGTTAGGGAGCTTTCTCTGGACATTGTCTCCATGTGTGCCAGTACTTTGAGGGCTAGATGCCACAGTTTGCTACAATGACTCTGACTGCTCATACAGTGTCTCCGACTAGCTGACTGTCCACTTTACTAGAAATACTTAAAGGGGTTGTAAAGGTAAAAAAAAAAATCCCCTAAATAGCTTCCTTTACCTTAGTGCAGTCCTCCTTCACTTACCACATCCATCGATTTTGCTTTTAAATGTCCTTATTTCTTCTGAGAAATCCTTACTTCCTGTTCTTCTGTCTGGAAATCCACACAGTAATGCAAGGCTTTCTCCCTGGTGTGAAGTGTCGTGCTCGCCCCCGCCCACAGCTCCTTTCTCTATCTGCAACGTAGAGAGGGAGGGGGTAAGCACGACACTCCACACCAGGGAGAAAGCCTTGCATTACAGTGTGGAGTTACAGACAGAACAAGAAGTGAGGATTTCTCAGAAGAAATAAGGACATTTAAAAGCAAAATCGAAGGATGAGGTAACTGAAGGAGGACTGCACTAAGGTAAAGGAAGCTATTTAGGGAAAACATTTTTTACCTTTACAACCCCTTTAAGGCTGCTATTGAAGAACGTTCTTTTAGGCCTCGTACACACGAGGGGATATGTCCGCTGAAAACGGTCCGATGGACCGTTTCAGCAGACATCTCCGCTCGTGTGTATGGGCTAGCGGACAGATTTCTCCACCCGACAGATTTCAAAGCATGCTTTGAAATCTATCCGGTGGAATCTGTCCGCCCGACATGTCTGCTGGTTAGTACACTTACCAGCAGACATGTCGTCCCCCACCACCGCCGAATGGATTCGGCGCATGCGCGGAAGTGTTTAACTTCCTGGTGCGGTGACGTGGCAGTGACGTGGCGGCGTCAACGTCACCGCCGCGTCACCGCCGCGTCACCGCGCCGTCCAGCGGCGGGGAATTTGATCCGATGGCGTGTACACAAACTCCCGATCGGACATATCCGATGGAAATGGTCCGCGGACCGTTTTCATCGGATAAGTCCGATGGTGTGTACGAGGCCTTAGAATCTGTCCTCTAAGTCCTGCGTATTTTTTTAAGTATCCTGCAACCTCATCCCTCTATCCATCCTTGTTAAAATACTGCAATAGATCTTCGAAAACACATCCCTAGACTGATACTGAATTTTGTTAGTGTGCTCTGAAATTGGTACCTGTGCTGGTAGCCTCTGGATAGGTGCAGGAGACCTGGGTCTTTTTCAGCTGCCCCTCCAGGCGAGGGCACTACATTTGCTTTTGGTTTAGATACACTTTAATTAGAATTGAGTTCAGTATATATATTATTGTTACACTATATATAAAGAAAAACAAGTATATCTTATCTGTTAAATAAGTAAATCTATTGTTTCCTAATTACATTTTTGAATATTAATAATCACATATTTGAACTTATTTAATAATGGGTTACTATTATTATTGAGGATTCCTGTGAATTGGGTACTCATTGAGAAGAGGTTTTAAATCAATACAAAATTAAGGGCTCCAATCAGAAGCATATAACTCTAATGGATGTGCCAGTGCTTGAATTCCATATGTGACTGTTACTTATTGTGATCTCAGAGCACATTGAACCACTTTGAAGTAGGCTGACCATTGACTAGAGAGGTTATTATGTGGGATTAGTCCCTGGGGCACCATGAAACTGATCACGGTAGAGTATCTCCATTGATATGGTGATTTGCCTTTCCAAGTAATGCAGCTCTGTTCTGTGAGCCGTGATAACACATGTGGCTACATTGTGTCACATTTGTCATCAATCTTTTCCAAAATCCATTTTGCAAGCATTTTCTTTGGATACCTAGCATTTATATGATGCGCTGATATAAGTTTTCACCTTTAGAATATTAATTAATCTGTACTGTTCAAGCTTGTACAGTATTTACACATGCAGACTTAGAAAATAAGGGGAAACCATTAATATTAGTAATATTCAGCACAGTGCAGTTAGCCATATTAACCGATCAGATTATGTGATTGCTGCAGGCAAACATTATAAAATGTTTTTTATTCTGCAATTCATACAGTGGTTACAAAACTATTTTGTGTTTATCATGTAAATGCAGTTGTATTTTTATACTATATCTGTGTACCTGACATAGTAATAATCCATCATTTATTGCTTTCCAATTGCCGTTATTTTGCTGTGTAGCACTGGCCAATCCATAGTCACCTTAGTTGTATCAGATACATGTAGGAGTAAACTTGAGCTTTCATTTCTTTTCTTAGGCCGACTCGATAAGACTCTCAATTCTCCTCTATGGAGTGGCAGGTGTGTCCGTTTACACACGCCTACATCCAATTCGATCTGCTAAAAACAGATGAATGGTGATCCATTTCCCATCTATCCAGCATATCCGATTGAATGGGAGTCGGGTGTAAACGGACAGGTGGTTCGTTTACATCTAACCTCCAATAGAGGACAACAGGCTGTGTCTTTCACTCTGCATAAGAGGAACGTAAAAAAAACAGCCATCCACTTGCTGAGCTGAGTTTAGAGGACAGATTCCCCGCTGAGCAAGCAGACTCTTGAAAGATTCTGCCCTGTGTGGAAGGGGCTTAAAGCGTCTGTTTTTCTTTAAAATAATAAGCTTGCTATACTTTCCTGCTCTGTGCAATGGTTTTGCACAGAGCAGCCCTGATGCTACTCTTCTAGGGTCCCCTTTGGCACTCCAGGCTCCTCCTCTTTGGCTTTCTATAGGGGCACTCATAAGGGCTCGCTACCAAGCCACACGGTCTGTGTCAATGCCCCTCATCACAGCATTTGATTGACAGCAGCAGGAGCCAATGGATCCTGGTGCTATCAATCTGCCCAATAAGGGAAGAGACAGCGGTGAGAGCTGTTGCTCTTATGCACATCACTGGATCTGGATTAGGCTCAGGTAAGTACAAGGGGGGGATCCTGCAGTACAGAAGGTTTTTACCCTAATACATAGAATGCATTAACGTAAAAAGTCTTAAGGCTTTAGAAGCACTTTAATATGTACAGTCTGGAAGAAAGAAGGGAAAAGGGAGACATGACTGAAATCTTTAACTACATTTTAGGGTGTGAATGAGAGTGCAGGAGGGCAGTATTTTCAAGATAAAGAACACAGGGACATGACCTCAACTAGCAGTTCAAAACGAATCTTTAAAAGTATTATTTTACCAAAAGAGTAGATGATACTTGGAATAGACTTCTAGCAGACGTAAAGTCAATCAACAGTAAGTGGATTTAAACATGCTTGAGACAAACTGAGATTGGTTATGTTGTAAAATATATGTCCAATGCGCTGATTTGCACATATGTGTTGTAAAACTACTCTAAATATACCCAGAATAAAAAGCAGACCCTCTACAGAAAAAAAAGAAGGATATACTGTAGTGTATATATGTGTGTTTATATATATATATATATATATATATATATACAAAGTATATCAAAGTTTTTTCATGCAAAATTCACCTAGACAGTTAATACTGAGTAAAATCAAAAGTTTGGCAAAATTTTAACTATGACAAAATCATTGATTTTGTGTGCCAGTCCCTAATTAAGAATTAAAAGAAAGCAAAAGCAAAGGTAAGTAACCAATGAAACACGTCAATGTAAATATTAGACCCTCTCACAGACCACATCAACATATTGACATCAATCTAAAAAAAAAAGGAAATTTAAACTTGGTTTAGCAAGCTAGGGTTGTATGTTAGAGCAGCCTTTCTTAAAAGTCTATTTTTTTCTATAAAAATAACAAACATGTTATACTTACTTGCTCTGTGAAATTATTTTGCACTGATCAGCCTGATCCTCCTCTTCTTGGGTCGCTCTTCGGTGCTCCTGGCCCCTCCCTGTCAAGTGCCCCCACAGCAAGCAGCTTGCTATGGGGGCACTGAGCCCAGCTGCAGTTCCGTGGGCCCATGGAGATTCGGAGCTGCAGTTCGGCCCCACCTCCTCTCTCTACTGATTTGCTAACTGACTTTTATTGACAGCAGCGGGAGCCAATCAGGAGGGAGAGTCCTGGAATGCCGAGACACTCGTGTACATTGATGGATAGAGATGGGGCTCAGGTAAGTATTAGGGGGGCTGAGGGGGGCTGCTGCACACAGAAAGTTTTTTATCTTCATGCATAGAATGCATGAAGGTAAAAAAACTTCTGCTTTTACAACCACTTTAAACTTTTCAACACAGAGGAACACTTAAAATAACTTTCTGGTCTGGGGGGAACCCCTGCTTTAAATTTCTATATGTATAATTCATGATATATTAGTGTAAGAGTCAGTGAGAAGAATGCTCCTTACTTTTGTGGTCATTGGGAAGAATTGCCCCTTACAGATAGCTTAAAGTGGCAATGTATCTGAGAGGCAGAAATTGCCCCAGCAACCTCTGGAGAAACCCTTGTGTTTTATAGAACCTTGGCTGAGAGGATCAGGCAAGCCTTTAAAGCACAGTTCAAGGGTAATGAAATCGATTCACTTAGTAGATTAATACATTTTTAAAATATTCAGTTGTCTCTGAATCGGCCCTGTTATATGTGAGTCCAAGTTCAAGGAAATCTACTCATTTATCACCAGTGACAGGGTGTGCTGTGTCAGGTAATGGAAAAAGAAGCATTCACAGGAACATAAGATATATTGCACTTGGACAGATTATAAGCTTGTCCCCAGATCTGAAGTGAATAGTAGCCGAAAAAAGGGGAGCCACAAGGAAGGGACAGACAGGTGAAACATGGTGAGAAGGTTACAAAAACAATTAGTTAAGCTAGCACATATTAAAAAATATAGATGAATATATATCAAATATTTGGCAAAAGCAGTCACTCAGACTGGTAGGTCTTCTAAAGGCTGCATTTACACTTCTCTGTGCATTTTTCTGTGCCCATTATCAGGAATCCCGCCTTTTCATGTGCTACCATATAATCAATAAGCCCTATAATGAGTGCCTACACATAAAAAAACAGTCAATGTGTTACACAGATGTGGCCTAACGAATAGATTATTTTTTCGCACACCATACTTGGAATCGACCCTATGATTTTTATGGTACTGTAACACAGGGACATGCAGTCAGGGGAGGCAGATGAGGCAGAGCCTCACCTGCCATTAACATAAAAAACAAAACAAAAAAAATGATAGTCTTTGAGGGTCTGTCACGTACCTGGGTGAAGTCTGAAATGACGAGGTTAGCCTCTCTTGAATCTCCGGCCCTGGTCCCGCTGAGAGTGGAGACAGGGGGAACCAAGGGCCAGAGGAGACACGAGTGCCTGTAGATGTGACTGGGGAAGCCCACAACCGGTGATGCAAGTCCAGCAAGACAGGAAGTCGCGGCAGGTTGAGGCAGCGAAGTCGCAGCAGGTTGCAGGGACGAAGTCGCAGCAGGTTGCAGGGCGAAGTCGCAGCAGGTAGCAGGGCTGAAGTCGCAGCAGGTTGCAGCAGCGAAGTCGCAGCAGGTCGCAGGGACGAAGTTGCAGCAGGTTGCAGCAGCGAAGTCGCAGCAGGTTGCAGCAGCGAAGTCGCAGCAGGTTGCAGCAGCGAAGTCGCAGCAGGTTGCAGCAGCGAAGTCGCAGCAGGTTGCAGGGCTGAAGTCGCAGCAGGTTGCAGGGCTGAAGTCGCAGCAGGTTGCAGCAGCGAAGTCGCAGCAGGTTGCAGTAGCGAAGTCGCAGGTACCCGGGAGGTAAGGCAGAGCCAGACAGGGAACAGGATCGTGGTCACATGGGAAGCCGGGTTCAGCAACGAGCGGGCAGCGAGGTGCCAAGTCATCAGGCAGGAAACAGGGTCACGTGGAAGGCCGAGATCAGGAGCCAAGGGTCAGAGGTGAGGAGAGTCCAAAACAAGGTCAAGGAAGCCAAGGATCGGTAACCGGGATCAAGAGCACAGGACAGGTACAGGACACAGGAACCGGAACCGCTGAGATCCCTCAGCACTCGGCTAGGGTCAGAGCATCCTTTAAATAGACCGTTTGGCACCAACGGACGCGGGTGCGCGCTCCCGTGCACGTGCGCGTGCGCGCGCACCCACGAATTCGCGCGCGCTCCCGCGAATTCGCGGGAACGGCTCTAGCAGCTCTCTTACAGGGTCATAGCTTGTTAACCTAGGGTCACATAGAATTTGGGGGGTATGTAGCTAAAGTCCTGCCCCACCATTGGTAAAATTTGGGGCTCCTACGACCCGAGGTTCCAGAGATACGGGGCTCCTTGTGCAGCCTGTCAGAAGCTACATACAGAGCGGCCAGCTTAATTACAAACTGGAACACTCTGAGGCCGTGGACACACGGCAGAGAACCTCGACGGGCAGAACACATCGTTCCCCCCGTCGAGGTTCTCTGCCGGCCGTCGAAATCGGCGACCCGCCCGTCGGGAATGGCAACCAGCCATTCATCCAGGCGGGCCGTCGAGCAAAAAGAGAGCGTGCTCTCTTTTCGCTCGACGGGATTCCCGACGGGCGGGGCGAGCCAGAAGCATACACACGGCCGAGGTTCTCGCTGGAATGCAGCTTCCAGCGAGGTTCTCGCTGGTTTCCAGCGAGAACCTCGGTCGTGTGTACGCCGCCTGATTGCAACAGACTGAGAGAATGAGTTTACAGTGCCTCTCTTCAATTCTTTCCAGAGGCACTGAGCTCAATGGGCAGCTTGGAGTCTTGGACCAATGGTAAAGTACCATTAACCCAAGCTGCCCAATAAAAATGCTGCAATGAAGGCACGCCTCTCACTGCAGTGTCATAGAATGGAGAATGTGTCTAAAAGACAAATGCTCCTTTCCAGCCCAGCTCTCTTAACTAGGGAGAGGGAGAATAAAAATCTGAGAATCTGCTGCTGAAAAGGTAAAAGCTAAGTCATATATTATTATGCTATACGTTATAAGATAATAATTTATTATTTATTAATTTACTGTGAAATTACTGGTTAGAAGTTATAACTTCAAACTTCAGTGATTTGTTAATGAAGCCATCTGCGTACAGTTTTTGAAAATACAGTAAATTACCTTAAAAACCAGGGGCGTAGATAAGTGGGGGTGAGGGTTGTTCAAACCCCCCAGAGCATCCTGGCAAAATGCCCAGACAGTGTCCCTGCTGTTTAGCCTCAGCATCAGCATCAGCATAGTATAAGCAATCAGAGTTTCGGAGAAGCCAGCCCCCCTTCTATGGTGCCCAATCCCCTCTGCTTAATAAGGGCCCCCCTGAAAAGCATGAAATTACTGCAAGGTCTCAGATGCCGGCAATTGACAGTGCACAGTTGAGGGAACTACTAGACTCCTCCTCGAGGTATCATATGACAGCCAAAGGGATATTAGGAATGCATACGTTTTCCTGCTTCTGTGCCGTGCTGAATCTGAGGTCTGGTAAGTGGGGAGGCATACATTTCCTGTTTTGGGAATAATGGAGTGAGAATTCCAGCCTGGAGAAGGTTTTTTTTGGTGGGGGGTTATGGAAAGGGGGTGGGTTTGCTTTTGGAGAAGGGGGGGAGTTTCTTGTAGAGAAGTTTACAGGGGCTGGTTAATGGCAGGGAGTTGCTTCTGGGAGGGGAGTTTGATTGGACGAAGAGAGATTCATAATTGGAAATCTTTGCTGGAGGAGAGGGTTTAATTTTTAGGGGGATATTTGAGGGAGGGAGATATTTTACAGTGGCAATCTTTGCTTGGGGAGGGAGGGTGCTTCGGAGAGAGAGGGGGATTTTTTTCTTTTAAAAGAGATGTTTTAAAAAAAAAATGATACTTACCTAGGTCGATCCAATGATCCATCTGTCCCCAGCTGCTTCTAAGACCAACAACAGAGCGATCAAAGACTGCTGATCACTGAGTTCTTAGCCTTCAGTGAGCAAAGAGTGGTGACTGCCAGTCCCTGGCTCTGACCCCCTCCCCCACGCTCACTGGAATGCCAGGCTGTGGAGTGGGCAGGAGCAGCTGGCTCAGGTGTCTCGGCTGCTCACCGAGAGGCTAAGTGAGCTGCTGGTCCTGGCATCTGAGTGAATCCTGACTTTTAAATTAAAGGAGTTGTAAAGTAAAAAAAATATTCACCTTAATGCAATCTATGCATTAAGGTGAAAAAAAATCAGATTTTTAGTTTTTCAGCGCTGTTGCACTTTGAATGACAATTGTGTGATCATGCAACATTGTTCCCAAATTACATTTTTATGTTTTTTTCCCCCCACAAAAATAGCTTTCTTTTGGTGGTATTTGATCACCTCTGCGGTTTTTATTTTTTGCGCTATAAACAAAAGAAGATCGACAATTTTGAAAAAAAATTTTTTTACTTTTTGCTATAATAAATATGAATTGCTTTCCTCAGTTTAGGCCGATACATATTCTTCTACATATTTTTGGTAAAAAAATGCCAATAAGCGTATATTGATTGGTTTGCACAAAAGTTATAGGCCCAGATTCACAGAGCGATTACGCCTGCGCAACAGGAGATGCGCGTGCGTAAGTCTAAATGTGCGGGTGCGTTTCGATGCACGGCATCCCCGAAACGAGATACGCAAAAAATCTACTTTTTTTTGTCCAGCGTAATTTCGTTAGACAGGCGCATCCGTCCACGCAAAACTGCGCGAGACAGACCATTGATTTGCTAGTCAAATATGCTAATGAGGGACTTACGGGGATCCACAAAAGAACGTTGGGGCAGCGCAGGCTACGCAGTGTGCGCAACAGGAAAATGTCCTGTCTAAAATTAGACCATATAAAAGCTGGTCTAAAAAGAGAAAAAAAGTCTACATGTTAGATAAAGCAACACCGTTAGTGAGGAGCTCAGCAGTCACACGTGTTGCACAACAATCTGTATGCCAACATGCCAGGGGCATCATCGCGCATAGCTATACTACTGACTTTAGATGAGCAAAGAAGGAGGAGGGCACGGAGGATGGCACGGGAGAGGATATACCGCACACGCATAGACCTGTTTGGCATGAGTGATTCTGAGGTGTATCGCATCTTCAGATTCACCCCTCATGCCATCCTGGAATTAACCACAACCCTGCAGGAGGACATCACCAGCCCAACACAACGCTCACATGCAGTGCAGCCACTGGTCAAGGTCATGGCAACACTATATGTCCTTGCCAGTGGCTCTTTTCAGCGTACAAGTGGAGTGGTGGCTGGGATGTCACAATCCTCCATGAGCAGATGTGTGCACCAGGTTGTCCCTGCAATCCTCAGACGCATGGCCAACCAAATCATCAAACCCACCACTGAGGACCTGCGGCTGAAGGCAATGACAGATTTCTACAGAATTGCCAGATTCCCACGCACCATCGGGGCCATTGATTGCACACATGTGGCACTCCAGCCCCCCCATGAGACAGAGCACATGTACCGCAATTGGAAGCATTGGCATTCCATCAACGTACAGGTGATAGTCGATGCCCAAGGCCTCATATGGCACGTCCGTGCCAAACACCTCGGATCCAGCCATGACAGCTACATATACAATCAAAGCCACATCTGAATGGAATTCGATCAGAACGTGTATGGGGCCACCTGGCTGGTTGGTGAGTGACATGGGTGGCAGGCATGACTGTACCCCCCCATGAGGCACACATCACAAGGGGCACATGCATGACTAACATCCTCCTGTCTTTTCCCTTACAGGTGACTCTGCATATCCACTGGGACCCCATCTCATGACTCCTATCCGGAACCCCCAAACCCCAGGAGAAGAAAGATACAATCAAGCCCACGCCCAAACACGTGCAGTGGTGGAGCGCACCTTTGGCCTCCTGAAGTCACGTTTCCGATGCCTGGATAAGTCTGGGGGTACCCTCTTGTATTCCCCAAACTTTGTGTGCCATATTATCGGTGCATGTTGCATGCTGCACAACTTCGCAGTGAGAAAGGGCCTGCAGATTGACCTACGTGATGACCTGACCCCTGAACCAGACAATCCCCCCCTAACCGAGGGTCCCCCGTCTTCTGAGGGAAGAGCAGCCAGGAGACAGCTCACATTGGGCATCTTTGCACGTTAAACACACACATTAATCATGGCACAATGAGAATGCATGCATGCACACCACTGTGGTCCCTAGCACACACACCCCACATCTTCATCAAATTGGATTGGCACCAGTCCAACATGCAGGACTTGTGAGCAGCAACGCCACGCCAAGGCTCCAATTATGTCACTGTACATTCATACACCATTTACACGGACCTGGGGATCACTTCTCCCTGGTCCTGGGGAACCTTACTCCACCAAAATAGAGGGTGACACCCCTTTTCCGGCAGGAATGTCACCCCCACATTCAAACAGCATTCACAACCCAAAAAAAAAATGACCAGCAAAATCAAAAAATTTCCAGCTAAAAAAAAAAGGGGAAAAAAAATTAGTGCCCTTGATGTGAGCCACGCCTGGGGTGCCCCCGGCCACGGCCCCGGCTCCTCAGAAAACCGGGGAAGGAGGAGCAGCCCCTGATCTCTGCCCACCTGGCGGCCTGCCCTCCAAGGCCACGGCTATTCTGTCCAGGGCACCACCCAGTGTTGCCGTGTTGGCCTGGATAGCCTGGGTAAGGGCCCTCACATCCTGCCCAACGCCTGCTGATGTAGTCTGCAGGTCATTAAGGCAGGTTGTGAAAGCCCGGGAGTGGGAGTCCAGGTTCCCCAGCGTATCCTTGATGGAGGACAGGCTCTCCTCCATCCGCACCAATGTCTGGCTGACCTGTCCCAGATGGTGGGTCTGGAGGAACTGGTCCCTTCTCAGAGTGGCGGGCAGGAGATCGGCCACCCCCTGGTCTTCTGGGACGACTTCCTGCCTCCAGCTGATGCTTGTGGCCGGGGAGAAGGGGAGGGCCTTGGGAGGGGAGCCATGTTGGGGGAGGAGGGGGGCTCCCCCTTAGGGAGGGCTGCCTGCTGCCAGCCAGAGGGGAAGAGTCAACAAAAACCAAAAGTCCAGTGCCTGACATGGACTCCTCCTCCTCATGAAACTCTTCCTCCTCAACCTCCTCCTCCTCCTCTTCAACCTCCTCCGCGGACTCCGGCCTTGTCGGGGGGGCCTCATTAGGCTGCTGTCCTGGTGATGGTGCGGTCAGGCCAGATGGCCCTGCACCCTCCTGCACATCTGTGGATGATACAAAACATTCACAGGTTGGAGGATCCACACACTTGCCACATATTCCCTTTCACCCCCTCCCCCACACATGCTACACACCTGATATTAAAAAAAAAAACTTACCTGGCACCACGGGCTCCGGACTTGAGTCAAAGCCGGGCAGGCCCTCAACTTCATGCCGATGAAAGGTCAGGGCCACCGCACGCTCCTCCGCTGTCAGCCTAATACGGCATGGTGGGCCCCCTCTTGTGCCCCTGGCATGGGCAAGCATTTTGGCCAGCTTCTGTTTGACCAGACGCCGGAGGTCATTAATCTTTTTGTCAATCCCAGACCGGGTCCGTGTCTCCCCCTCCCCTGCTGAATTGACCTGCTCAGTGATGAGGTCCAAAATCTCCCTCCTCCTTTCCGGGGTGGTGTTGGCACTGTCCGGGCCGTGGAGGAAACGCCCATAATCGCTAATGGCCCGGGCAAGAATTCTTTTTTCCCCCAAAGTAAAATTTAGTTTTCGCTTTCTCTGTCATACTAAAAAAAACACTCCCAGTCAACAAAAATCAGTCACAAAAACAAGCACAACCAATCAAGCAAGAACACACACAAAGAGAAAACTAACACCCAAAAAATCACACAAGCATTTAGCAAAAAACAGTCACAAAAACAAACAGCAAAAATTAAGCAAGAAAACAAACAGACAGAAATATATCAAACAAACAGTCTCTCAAACACTTATCAAAAAACACTTTCAAAGATCTACTAACAAACACTTGATCACACAGTACACTAATCTGACAAATACAAAACACAACGCAACGAACAACGGGACAAAAGCACTTTGTTAAATGGGAAGGGACAAAGGGATGTACTTTTGCAATGGAAGTGCGTTTGTGTCTGTCTATTTATGCTGTCTGCGTAGTCCTTAGTCCATTTCCAATTTCACTGATTGCGCCGTTCCCGAGTTGGGAGCATGCGCACAGCGGAGCTGACCATGGTCTCCTTCAAGCGTGCATGCGCGAGCCGGCCGGCCCTTCATTTGCATGGGGTCATGGCTCATTTCAATGTAACACGCCCACGTCCTTCCCAATTTGTATTACTCCGCCTCTGCGCAAAAGCTATGAGAATAGGGTGATTATGCGGCTACATTGCGCAAGTCTAACGTAAAGGCGGTGCGCTACGCCGGTCCAATAATGCGCAGATGTACCTGAATCTGGCCCATAGTGTCTACAAAATAGGGGATAGAATTATAGAATTTTTATTTATTTAATTTTTTTACTAGTAATGTAGTAATAGTAGTAGTAATCGCGATCTGCGATTTTTATTGTGACTGCGACATTGCGGCAGACACATCAGACACAATTGACAAATTTTTGAGACCATTCGCATTTATACAGCGATCAGTGCTATAAAAATGCATTGATTACTGTATAATGCGACTGGCAGGGAAGGGGTTAACACTAGGGGGCGATCAAGGGGTTACATGTGTATCCAAGGGAGTCCTTCTAACTGTAGGGGGCGGGGACTCACAAGTGGAGGAGACCGATCTGTGTTTCTCTGTACTGGGAACACACATCAGGGTCCTGCCGTGGTCGCGGGCAATCTCGGGTGCCGGCAGACATCGCAGCCGCCGGGCATGTGCATCGTCCCAAGCGATGCCGTGCATGCTCCCCTAGACGGCCGGGAAGCCCAGATCGTCATATGACGTCCACTCAGGATGGGAGATTCCTCCTGTGGATGTATTATTACTATGGGCGGGTATTGAATTGGTTAAAAATCTCCATAGGTGACGCTTTCATTGTTTTTTACAGGTTACATGTTTAGAGTTACAGAGGAGGTCTAGTGCTAGAATTATTGTTCTCGCTCTTACAATCACAGCGTATGTAACTTGTATGTATCTGGCTCTAATACTATCGGGTGTCTCACCAGTCACTGACCTCACCGCATGCCCCTGCTGTAACAACTTCATACTAGTCTCAGGCTTAACATGGGTAAGATATGGTGTCGGCACACCCATAGACTTGGCATGAAGTGCAAAGCTTCCTTTATTCGACAATAAGATAAACAGGCAATGTTGCTGGAACTCTTCATCAAGCATGTGATCAGGTGTGACCTGGCACCATTTAACCACTTAAGGACCGCCTAACGCCGATATAATCCGTGCCATTTTGCCGACGTATATAGGCGTTAGGCAGTCCTTAAGTGTTTAAATGGTGCTGCGCGCTCGAGACCCGGTCTGAACCTCCGTGACTGCGCCCGCGGGACCCGATCGCCACCAGTGTCCCATGATCGGGTCACAGGAGATGAAGAACAGGGAGAGGTGTGTGTAAAAACACCTTCCCCGTTCATCTCTGTGGTAGTGTCACTGATCGTCTGTTCCCTGTTATAGGGAACGACGATCAGTGATGTCACACCTACAGCCATGCCCCCCCCTACAGTAAGAATTACTCCCTTAGGGCACCCTTAACCCCTTAGCGCCCCTTAGTGGTTAACCCCTTCACTGCCATTGTCATTTTCACAGTTATCAGTGCATTTTTATAGCACTTTTCGCTATAAAAATGACAATGGTCCCAAAAATTTGTCAAAACTGTCCGATGTGTCTGCCATAATTGTCGCAGTCACGAAAACTAGTAAAAAAAAAATATATATATTAATAAAAATGCCATTAACTATCCCCTATTTTGTAAACGCTATAACTTTTGCACAAACCAATCAATGAACGCTTAATGCGACTTTTTTTTACCAAAAATAAGTAGAAGAATACGTATCGGCCTAAACTGAGGAAAAAATATTTAGATTTTTTATATATTTTTTGGGAATATTAATTATAGCAAAAAGTAAAAAAATATAGAATTTTTTTCAAAATTGTCGATTTATTTTAGTTTATAGCGCAAAAAATAAAAACCGCAGAGGTGATCAAATACCAACAAAAGAAAGCTCTATTTGTGGGGAAAAAAAGGACGCCGATTTTGTTTGGGAGCCAAGTCGCACGACCGCGCAATTGTCAGTTAAAGCAACGCAGGTCCTTAACCTGCATAATGGTCCGTGTCTTAAGTGATTAAAACAATGGCTAGCTAGTGTACACACATTGATAAGAACCAAAGCACATAGGGGTGAAGGAATCCCAATAGGGACTTCACAGGTAACTAATATCTCAAGATTGAAACAACGATTCCTCTTTGAAATATGTATCCTCTAAACCAGTCCTCAGGACCTCTTCCCCTAGTGTGACACACATTTAATCCTCGTACTCTGGAGTTTATGCAGTACTTGATCTATATGAAAAGAGTTAAGAATAGCAGAGTATAAATAAATCACTGTAGCTGCAGTTTATTGTACATGTTTCCAATTGAAAGCAGCATTAATAATTTAACATATTAAATTATACATCTTTATACGGTACATTAGATCTTAGAAGCTTTGATTGTACATTGTATTATGCATTCACTCCATAATAAAACAAACCAGACATTTTACGATCAGCTTTATTTTAAAAATATGTCCTGGTGCTGTAAGGTTTCTTTGTCCTCTGCCTTTGCTAATATTTAATTTCTAATGTAATATGAATGTACCTTTTTTCCTTAACTTATTTTACAATAAATATTGGTGCTTTGGCAAATTCTTTATAAAGGCATGTAATTTGCACTATATTTCCTCAGTACGCCTATTATTTCAATGTAAAGAATCTCGCTCTGCATTCATCTTAATGTATGCACTTTTTGTTTGCGGCTCTAGATGTGAGGGTGGCATGAAAATTACTGCCACCAAGAGATGTGTGGTGCTGCTAAGAAAAAAAAAAAAGTTTTTGCCTCTGCTGCTTTAGGATTTATCATAATATATTATAATATTATACCATATTATATATAGTTTACAATTAAAGTATATCTAAAGTTTAAAGTGGTTGTAAAGGCTAAAGATTTCTTACCTTAATGCATTTCCTGCAATACGGTATAAAAACCTTTAATGTTCAGCTCCCACCCCGCCCACTCTAAATACTAACCTGAGTCCGATCTCAACCATTAGCAGCTGCACTGCTCTCTCTCTCCTTACAGGATATGGAGGCTGTTAATCAAAACCTGTGAGGAGGGAGCGGGGGTGGGACTGACAGGGCCGATCCGCCCTATAGGCTCACTATACAAGCCGCTTAGGGCCCCGCAAAGCTGCGGAGAGCCCCCCAAATTACTAGGGGCCCCTCCTGGTGAGAAGTCATTTTTAGCCCCTCACCTTGCTTCTCAACTCGCTGGCGGCATAGGAGAAGAGGTAAGAAGTCAGAACCAACCCCCACTTCTCCCTTTAATGCTACATGTCATTTCCGACAGAAGAACACCCCCTCCCCCACTTCACCTTTAACCTTTTGTGTAACATGTTACCGTCAGCCGCTCCCCCCGCTTCTCAACTTTAATGTGACATCTCATATTGCTTAGGGCCCCAGGGAGGTCAGGATCGGCACTGGGGACTGAGCCACGTTATATGTTTCAATAGATACACACAGCCCGGCTCAGGAGTGAGCCCACACGAGTGCTCCCATAGCCAATGACTGGCTATGAAGGGATTCAAAATGGAAGAGCAAAGAACACTGGCAGGGTACTCCAGAAGCGTAGATTCAGGGCAAAATCATTGCATCTGTAATTTTTGTGCTGTCTGTGTCCCGTGGGTGAGATTTGCACTTCCTATCCTAGAGACACAAGAGAAACTGAAATGAAATCTCTCCAAATAATGAAAAATCTCCTCTTAGACCTCGTACACACAATCAAATCTGTCTGCTGGAAACGGTCTGCTAGACCGTTTCAGCAGACAGATTCGATCGTGTGTACAGGCAAACAGAATGATTTCGACGCATGCGCGGAAGTGTTTTACTTCCTGGTGCGGTGACGTGGCGGCGTCAACGTCACCGCCACGTCACCGACACGTCAGCGCGCTGTCTGCTGGCGGGGATTTTGGTTTGCTCGTGTGTACACGCGAGCAAACCAAAATGCCAGCAGACAGATCTGTTCAAATTGGTCGGTCCGACCGATTTGAACAGATAGATTTACTCGTGTGTACGAGGCCTTAGACTGTCCAAAGAAGATGTGTCCCTTATGAAAAATCTACGCTCTCCTCCAGTTTTAGTGACAACTGTAAAATATTGGCATTCCCATTAGTCCCCTTGAAGATGGGCGTTCCAATCAGGTCAGCCTGTCACCCTATGGACAGGTGGGTGTAAATGGACTTATGTCCATATATGCCCACCTATCTCCGGGTTCGATCAGGCCCACTAAATAAAAAGGGAGAGGACTCCTTCTTCTTCTGTTTAGGCGGAGCAGAGCGGAGGGAGCCAGGTGAAAACGGACAGTGCAAAACATGTATTCCCAGCTGCCGATAGAGCAGGGCAGGCTCTGTTCACGTACGCTCTGCAGATACTGAATGGACATGGATATGTCATCCACCCATTCTGCTCCAATGTAGGAACACAGTGAGCAGTAAAAAAAAACTCCTACTGTATTTACAACTATAAAAAAAGAATTTTCTTTAGATTCATGATAAGTTAACTAAAAAACAGCAGTGCACTTTCTGATATGTGAGGGCCTAGGCACTCCTATGCTACAGCCTCACAGTTGTTTGTGAACAGTGTGAGATCTGAGGCACTGCAGCCTCTGACTGATTGTGTCGAGAGATCTGGAGTGAAATTTGCTGATGTCTCTACCCACTGCTCTATTTTCCTTGCTGGAAGCTCTGACATTAGGAAGCTCTGCTTCTACCAAGATAGCCACGCAAAGACACAGTATTACAAGGAATGGCCAATAATGGAGAAAATCTGTTTCAGGGAGACCACAGGCAATACTTGTGACTAGTCCGCAGACCTTGGCCACCCCAGCCTTTTTAACTGGTTTGAATGATATGAGAAAAATAAGCCTGGGGTAAAAGAATCAGTCTATTCCAAAGTTCCACTCATTTGTAAATCTTCTGCTCTATTGTCCTGGGTATCACATTTATTGTCCCCCCTTCCTCTTATTCTGGTAAAGAGGAGGGGGCTCAAAAATGGAACCAATGTGTGGTCAGCAGAGGAGCCCAAAAATTAAATGTTTTCTTCAGAAAAGTTGGTATTCATCAATCATAACAACAGGTTAAAACAGACAAGTGTGCCTAGTGCACTTGATGAAATACATAAAATATATATATATATTTTTATTATAATTTTTTTTTTAATTTAAACATATTTTCGATGTGAATACAATGGATGGAAAATATATGTAATAAAAAAACATATATAATTAAAAAAGTGATAAAAAGGCTGTTTAGTTATAGTGATTGTAGATAAAATTCATACAAATCAAAGTTGCGTAACTAAAAGTGTAACGGATGTATGTATATTGGGTATTGTAGTCAATTATGCATAAGCAATGGTTTGTTCCGTAATATTCAGTGATGGTTGTTTAGTTATAATCTCATCAAGCACACAATTGTGTTTATTTACTAAAGCTGGAAAGCGCAAAAAAAGGCTCACTTCTGCACAGAAACCAATGAGCTTCCAGGTTTTATTACCAAAGCTTAATTGAACAAGCTGGAGTTAGAAGCTCATTGGTTTCTATGCAGAAATGAGCCTGATATTGCGATTTCCAGCTTTAGTAAATAAACCCTATTGTGTACTTAAAAGCGGGGTATGCCTGTAATCAACCGATAACTGTGCATGATACAACTTGCTAATGGTAATAATTCACAGCCCAAGAATAGTAGAGCTGTACCATGTGTATTTTTCTGAATATGGCCCAAAACATGAAATTGGCCCAAAACATGTCAGCATTCATGTAATATTGTGTTGTACATTCTGCTCATATAAACACTCACATCTACATGAAGTGTATATTTCTAACCCTGCTACAGATTCTACTCCTCTGAAAGATCTGTAGCAGTCTGTAGAAGGGGCGGACTAACCATTCGGGCACTCGGGCACTGCCTGAGGGCCCCATGCCACTAGGGGCCCCATCGGGGATTGCCAGCCTCAGTAAAGCCAGGGCCAGTATATAAAAATCTGTGTTTTTTTAGTACCTTTTTAGTGTGTGTATGTGTATTGTGTGTGTGTATGTATACTGTGTGTGGATATTGTGTGTATACTGTGTGGCCCTATAATCTATTGCCCGGGGGCCCCATAATCTCCTATTGCCCGGAGGCCCCATTATCTCCTATTGCCCGGGGGCCCCATGAGTTGTCAGTCCACCCCTGGTCTGTAGAATATTTGTGATTTTTGCTAAGGCAGGGTGGTGCTATTCCTCTGTAGCTAGTGATTGCTTCAGCTCTACTGTGTGGCTATACCAAAGAAAACTGCAATAAAAAGGGAAGAAGTATTGAGAAGGAGGAGGAAAGTGGTCATTGTCCAATGCATGCCCTGAATATGGAGAGGATATTTAGGTTTTGTCTAATAACTTCTGTTTGTTTCTGACTTAGGCCTCGTACACATGACCGAGAAACTCGACAGAATCCATCAATAAACTTGGTGGGAGAGCTTTTTTTCCCGAGGAAACCGGTCGTGTGTATGCTTTTCATCGAGAAAACTGTTGAGGAACTCGACGAGGAAAAAAAGAGAGCAAGTTCTCTTTTTCCTCGACAGGAGTATCAATTTACCTCGTTGTGTTCCTCGTCGGGCTGGTTTTCGATGAGAAACACGTTGGTGTGTATGCTTAGAAACCCGCGCACCTTCGGTAAAAGTAGCGTTTGTAATGGAAATAGCACATTTGTCACGCTGTAACAGACAGAAAAGTGAAAATGTCTCTTACCAAACTTTTACCTAACACGCAGTAACATGAGATTAGCAAAAGCAGCCCCAAGGGTTGTGCCAGTGGAACCAAACTTCCCCTGCTCTTGTAGGTGTTGAAGTCACCGTGTTTGAGAATGAGGAGATTTGGTCTAGACTGTGTGTACGCAAAGACAGCTTGTCAAGTTTCTCGACAAGCCTAACAAGGAACTCATCGAGGAAAACGATGTGTCTTTTCCGACGAGTTCCTTGGTCGTGTGTACGAGGCCTCATTCTCACAGCCTATTCTAGATGCTCCCTATTAGAACTGCCATCCAGATTGAGAATTATTAAGAAGACAGCAGGGGCATGCGAGGTGATAACCTTTTATTGTAGGACAAATATACATTATCCCGGGGATACTTATACCTAGTTAAAGGCCAATATTTGCAGCCGTGTTGGGAAACCAATCACTTAATGAAATTCAGATAATCTACTTTCAGTTACTGTTGTGTTCTCAGCAATATCTCCCATGACAATACAACCTGTAATACCAAACTGCATTTTATGGGGATGCGAACAGAGATCTAGGCAGTTTGTGATAGCTCTGGATGGCATTAACACATATAATATATTATTGCGCATTACGTTTCTGGGCAATGCCAGGCTCTCATCTAATGCATCTCCAGTAAGTAAAAAACAGCTCTGCGGATAAAGAGGAAATGATTAACCCCTTGAGTTTCATTCACACTCAGAAGGTTACATTGGACAGCTGGTGGTTCTGCAGCTGTTGAGCTACAAACACCATGAATACATTATAGCCTGAAAGTTTATTCTCAATTAAAGTGTATATATTTGAGTGTTGGGCAAATACTTGTAACTTGACATACCTGCCACTTCTTCCACCATCTCCTGGTCTTTCATATCAGTGATTTCCATTAAGTATCACACTTATGCTGCGTACAGACGATCGGACATTCCGGAGATTGCAAACGTCAAGAACGCAGTGATGTACGAGCCGAGAAAAATTAAGTTCAATAGCTAGTGTGGCTCTTCTGCTTAATTCAGAGCATGCGTCGGAAATTGTGTACACGCACTCAGAAATTCCAACAACAAGTTTTGGTGTCGGAAAATTTGAGAACCTGCTCTCAATTTTTTGCTGTCAGAAATTCCAACAGCAAATGTCAGATGGAGCCTACACACGGTCGGAATTTCTGACAAAATGCTCCCATCGAAAATTTGTTGTCGGAAATTACGCTCGTGTGTACGTGGCAATAGAAGGGGAATTCTCCAAGTTGTATTTTCCTCTCTGGGAGATAAAAGAAGTTACTGGGAGATCCAACAAACTGACTTCTACTCAAAACCCACCCATATAACATATTGGTAATGAACAGACCGAAATTTCACGTCCCGGTGTCCTGCCGAAAAAGCTCTACATGGCTCCTGCGCAATGACTATGACACATGCCGCACACGCTCCCGATGCTAGTGCTACTCTGCAAGGGATGATTTTAGCAATAAAATACATGTCTTAGCGGGGCGTGTTAAAACAAATGGAGGGCGGGTTTTGCAATGTTGATGGGCAGGTTATAGCCAGACCTTTGTTCCTAATCTTTGTGGACAGCATACTGACAGGATTGGTACCAGCTGATTGGAGAAAAGCAAATATGGTACCAATATTCAGAAAAAATATCCAAGAATTTACTGAGAAAAAAATATCTTAAGTAGTCATTAGCATGGGTTTACAAAAGGTCGTTCTTGCCAGACCAATCTGTTAACATTCTACAAAGATATGAGCTGCCATCTAGACAGGGGAAGGCCCGTGGATTTATTGTACCTGGATTTTGCAAAGGCATTTGATACAGTCCCCCGTAATCTTTCATAATTAATTGACAGATGCATTTGTCCTGCAGTTGACCTTCTTTTGACCTTCCTTTATCCTTAAAGCCTGTCAACATAAGCCCTAATTAGTATCATATTTTATATGGGGTACTTGCTAATATTATTATATGATTCTCTCCAAAATAGGGCTTTGCTGTCAAATAAGCCATGCGTTCATAAATAGCACCCACAGCTGAAATATATGATCTCAATTTACCAAAAATTGATACAGTCCAGTAAAAATCAAGCTCATGCAAATCCACCATGAGTGAAAAGACTCTTCACAAATTCGAATGTACACCAGCCACCAAGTAATTAAAAAAAAGCTTACCCAACGCTCAGACTCCGCATAACAGTGCCTCCATATTGACAGATACCGCCTGGATGCATGTACTCTCCAAGCAGACATGATGATGTCTCCACTGGGCGAAGTTTAGCGGTGACGTCATCACGCCCACTCGGAGAGCTGACAGGCTGTACAATATGCTCTTGATGTTTTATTGTTTGTAAGTTTCCACTACGTTTTTTTACGTTTTGGGAAGCTGCTTTATAATTACAAGGTTGCTGGTGCACATTTGAATGTGTAAAGAGTCTTTTCACTCATGGTGGACTTTTATGGGTTACATTTTTACTGGTTTCTGGTAAATTGAGAGCATATATTTGAACTTTGTGGGCACTATTTATGAACATGTGGTTTGTTTGACAACGCAACACTATTTGAGATAATTGTATTTCGATATTTGATGTGTGGATATCAGTGAGTGCTGCAGTCACGATTATTTTCAACAGTGTGATTGGATATATTTTTCTAGCACAGGTTACACTTAGTATTTGGATTACAATATTATTATATGCTCATTCTAATTCAATGGTTCTTTAAGCATTCTGATTGTTTTTTTATGGGGAAAAAAAAAACATACATATGGAGTTTTTTAAGCCTTTTTTTAACCAGAATTTTGCATATTATCACACTGGAGCTAGTTCTCATGAATGCTGGTTTAAAGCCCAAGGGCTTTTGTCTTTGTTTGTAGGCTACTATATTGCTGTGGATGTTCAGAAGACTAAAGCTGTAATGGGAAATGGGACTTAAAGGAAATGGCATAAAATAAATCACCATCTCCACAAGAGCTTTATCTCCTGAGCACCTATTTACTTTTGTCTGCATTGTACTGTATTTTATCTTTACTGCCCTATCAGTTCATAAAGAAAATCTGTAGTGCACTTATCACACCCAACCAGGAACAAAAGCCCACCGGACATTTTATCCAGTTTTTTATTTGTGTTACTGAACATTGGGAAAAAAGGGAAATGTTTGTTGTATACAGCTAAAATATTTAGGATGCACACACATCAGGACCCTAGAAACACAAAGTTACAGTCTCCCACAGGCATTCAAATGCATCCAACAAATGCACTGTGAGAAATTATATTAAGTGCAAGTTGGGAACATCTGGTTGCTACTTTTAGACAACTAAAAGCCCTTTTAGGACATTGCCAAATCTACCTAATATGGCTTATTTAATAAGACACAAAGCAATTCATAAAGTGCCGTGCTCTGTAACAATCAAGTTACACTTGCCTGTCACTGCTCTGACTACAATAAACTGAATTCTGTCTGCTATGATATTTACCTCTGCACTTACATGCAGTCCAGTGCAGGTTTTTTCTGCATCAAAAATACATGGAATGTAGGTAATATGGTTTCCAAAGGCATAGTTTACACCAGTGCCGTCAGTTCCAGGGCTTTCCAGTTCCAGAAAAAAAAGTAGAACATGCTGCATTTTACCTGCACTGGACTGTACTGGAACGCAGTAAAATGCAAAAACACGCCGACATGCACTGTAACGCATCAAAAACGCACCGGACCCCAGTGCAGTGAAAACAGGAAAAATGCATCCAGAAATGCATCAAAACCACACTGGAACGCGCCAAAAATGCGTTAAAGCCGCACATGCAGAAACGCACCTGGAACAGATCCGTACTGAATTTTTGTGGCATGAAGCAGCCCTTATAGTGATTGTAAATGATTACCATGTAAAACAACTCATTCCGTTTCAAATAGGAATGAACATAAAAACATTTTTGCATAGATATTAAACTCATTCCGTTTCAAATAGGAATGAACATAAAAACATTTTTGTATAGATATTAAAAAATATCTATCTATCTATCTATCTATCTATCTATCTATCTATCTATCTATCTATCTATCTATCTATCTATCTATCTATCTATCTATCTATTTATCTATCTATCTATCTATCTATCTATCTATCTATCTATCTAGATAGATAGATAGATAGATAGATGGATATATACCCTTTTCCCTTTTTTAGAAGTGATCACATTCCCTTTGTTCTCAGCTGCATAACAGCTTGGGGTAAGGAGAAGCAGCAGCACACTGAGCTTCCCAGTTATTGGCTGTGCAGCGGGGGAGTGTCAGGACAAGTCTGATCATTAGAGGAGAGTACACTGAGTTCCCAGCACAGCTAGAGAACACAGTGTGCTCTTCTGCTTAGTGTGGTCAGTTTTTTTTAACATGAAAGCAGAGTGACTGCAGGATCTCTGGGGATTTCACATGAAGGAAGCAATACAAAAAGAACAGGATAGTTCCTCATACAAGTACATGGTACAACAGGCACATATCAGGAATATAAAATGTTGGGGTAACAAAAGCTTCTGTCATTATTGGTTAGTGTTTAGTTTGGAAAAATATAATCCTTATAAAGGAATTAATATTTTTGAAACTTTTCGTTATGATTTTTTTTTCATTCTTCACTTTTCTGATGGGCTAAAGCTGCTGTTATCTAACACTTCAGGGTGTGCCAGATAACATTTCCCCTGCTGAACAAAGTAGTTTCATCCTTATGCCAGTGCAGGACACAGCAAGCCCATAAGTGTTAGATCCATAGGGCCAGATTTAGGTAGATGGGCGAATCTTTATGTTGGAGTAACGTTTCTCATTTACGTTACTCCGACGAAACTTTAGGAGCAAGTACTGTATTCGCATAGCACTTGCTCCTAAAGTTGCGGCGGCGTAGCGAAAATGAGCCGGCGGAATTCAAATTGGGCGGGTAGGGGGCGTGTAATATTATAACTAGGCGCGATCCCGCGACTGTCAGTGCGCATGCTCCAAATTCTGTCAGTGAACGTCAATGACGTCAATCCCCATTCACGGACTCAAATTTTTTTTTTTTCGACGCGATGACGACGGCCATACTTAACATAGGATACTCCACTAGGGGGCTGCTTTATCTTTACGCCGCGTATCTCTTACGGAAACATCGGAAAGTCACTGTGTCGGGCCCGAATACGATCGTGAATTGCCGATTCTCGCCGATTAACATATTCTCTGCGTTAATCAGCGGGAACGCCCCCAGCGCCATTTTTAAAATTGCAGTTACGATACAACGGCGAAATACAATTACGCCGCTCGTATAGGAACTCCAACCCGGCGTTTCTTGTTTTCTGACTACAGAAAAACAGAAACGCCGGCTCAAAGTGAGAGTTAGGCTGGAGTATCACTGATACTCCAGAGTAACTCTACCTGAATCTGGCCCATAGTGTCCAGTTCATAAGGAGAAAAAACTTACTTCCACTTACTGGAAAGCTGAATATCCTGTACTTTTGCTAGGATTTTTTGCTCTAAAATTTAGCAGCAATTGACGGGGTCGACTTTAAAAATATATCTAAATATATGAAAGCAGTGGATGACATTTGGTTGTGTGTATACATTTCTGCTTGAGTTATTGAACTTTGTAAGAGGCTTTTTTTTTATTTAAGCAGTAAAGCATAGTATTTACCTGAAGAAACCAGTACAGAAAGAAGTATGAATGCTGTTATTTATGAAATTGAGTAGTGCCTTGAATTAAAAAACATAAACCAGAGTTGAGCCTCAATCATCTATATATTTGATTTACTAATTAATATTGATGCATCAGATCACAAGGCAGGATAATAGCAGTGTGATGATTATAAAAAAAATCAGGATTGTTTATACATCTTAAGCATTGAGCCATGTCTTGGTCACATATCCAAGGATGGACTAACTTATATGTTATTATCTATTAACTAGTTAATTTGTTCTTGTATAATTTCCAAAAATTCAAAAAAATTCAACATTTTTCTATCAGGTTGTCCATATTATATCTCCATCTTGTTCTTATCTTATTTACCTTCTTCTTAAAATACTAATTACTTACTCCAGAACAAGCAATCAGTAGTCAGTAGGCATTGGTGTAAAGTCAAAACTGCTAATCTGTAGTCTTGTTTGGGACTGGTGACGAAAAAAGCATCAAAGCCCAAGGTTTTCCATGACAACCCTATATCCTTTGTTACTATCAAGGGACATAATTAAATGTACTTTTTTTTTTTGCTTAAAATTCAGTTTTAAAGATGTACTTTTACTAGAGAACCCATTTAAGGCTTACTCTGACCAGGTATATATTATGCCTGAAATTCCATTTGATAGAACGTGTCACTTCTATAATGAATAATGTATTTGTTTGATCCTCACCCAAGCATCCTGCACTGAATCTGGGATGAAATTGAACTGTCTGTGGTCAGCTTGACATGTTCTTTTTATATTTCTGTGATCTCTTAAAACTCCAGCATACTAGTTATATGCCATTTTAACAGTTTATGTTGTATTTTGTGGGGTTTAAAATGAGTAACAGCTCTGTGTATTTATTATTTCTGTAAAGAGAAGACATTGTTAAAGACAGTGGCGTAACTAGAGTCTTCAGGGCTCCAGTGCAAGAAATCATGAAGGCCCCCTGAAAAGACTGATTTTAATACTTATTTTTTTTACACTGTACAACAAAGTAAAACAATTCTGTTTCTGATTTCACTTGAGGGGGGGTGGCTGCAGTGGCAGTGTCATCCTCTCCCACCACCACCTGTGCCTCTTACTGATCTCATCCCCCACCACTGATCTCATCACTATCCCCCCACCTCTGTTGTAGAAGTAATAGGGGGATAGGGATGATATCAGTGGTGCAGCTGTAGGGGGATGGGATCAGTAAGAGACACGGCTGGTGGTGGGAGAGGATGGCACCACCACTGCCACCCCCCTCAAGTACCACCGGCACCACCCCCCTCATGTATCACCACTACCACTCCGCTCTAGTATGACCGCTACCACCCCCCCTCAAGTACCGGCAGTGTTGGTGCCACCTCTCCTCTCCCACCACCACCTGTGCCTCTTACTGATCCGATCCCTCCATCACTGATCTCATCCCTATTGCCCCCATCACCTCTGTTGTAAAAGTAATAGGGGGATAGGGATGAGATCAGTGGTGGGGGGATGTGATCAGTAAGAGGCACGGGTGGTGGTGGGAGAGGATGGCACCACCACTGCCAACCCCCCTCAAGTACCACTGCTACCACCTCCCTCAAGTATCACCGCTACCACCCCCCTCACGTATCACCACTACCACCCCTTCAAGTACCACCACAGGGGATGGGATCAGTAAGGAGGCACAGGTGGTGGAGGATGGTATCAATTGCTGAGCTGAGCTCTGTCACTCTTGATTGACTTACTGTCAGTCAATCGATATCCCCCAGGAATTCCGTTTGAGTCGACTTTGATCTGTTCTGTGGCCTGCCTGGGTCTGACTAAATCATCTTCATGACTGTGCCTTCTCCCGCCGACCCGCCAGGAAGCCTTGCTTGCCTCATGCCTGGGTAGACACACCGGGTAAGTACTCCACCTACGCACGCTGCTGCAGAGGGGAAAGCTCCTCCCCATCTTCTCTCATTTGCTGCAGAGTCCGCCCCACCTCCCTACATCTGTGTCTCTGGATAGGCAGAGGCAGAGGCCGGGACGTGCTGCCTCAGCCTCTAGTCTGCATTGTTTCTTTAGGCTCAGCAGCAAAAGCACGCCCCGCGGCTGAACGAACAGCACGCAGTGCGCGCTGCGCCGCATCATCAGCCAACCAACATAACACTGTGACAGTCAGGGGCCCCCCGGACTTGGCAGAATTACAGGGCCCAGTCGCAACTGCGACTGTTGCGACACTGAAAATTCCGCCACTGGTTAAATACATATTGATAATTTAATGTGATAAAAATTATTTTTACAAAGTTACTAGCAAGGTAAAGTGTTTATTTTTATATGTTCCTGATTTTAGCAATTGATATGTATATAACTATACTACTAGATGAATTCAATGTGTGTTCACACCACATCCATTTGGCTGCATTGCTTAATGCAGGATTGATGTAATGACCAATGCATTGTTTACAATGAGCTCAGTTCACACTCACACACTGTGCTGATGTGCACTGGGTGAAAATGGAACATGCTAAATGCAATGCATCATAATGTGCCGCAGCATGTGTTAAATAAAAAAATACATATATACAGTAATTCAAAAAATTAGAAATAATAAAACTCTGAAACAAAGCTGTATATCTCTCCCTCAGCGCTCACAGGAAATTGTTAGCAAACAAAAAAGGTGGCTACTATAATAGGGTATAAATATATAAATATGTCAAAGTAAAAATGTACTCAGACATTAGCAACGCTGCTAATGTGTGAGTGAATTTTTACTTTGACATATTTATATAAATACAGTAATACCTCAGATTGCGAGTAGAGCGGTTTACGAGCATTTCGCAATACC
This sequence comes from Rana kukunoris, assembly GCA_029574335.1. Classification (NCBI taxonomy): domain Eukaryota; kingdom Metazoa; phylum Chordata; class Amphibia; order Anura; family Ranidae; genus Rana; species Rana kukunoris. The sequence goes on from CM056049.1 coordinate 102,813,626, forward strand.
AGCTATTATTTATTTTAAATCATGACTCGGTTTGCAAGCATTGTCGCACAAGACAAGCAGGATTCAAGCCTCTGGGTGTGCAGTACCACATTTGCCCAGAGGTGCTGGGGGACATCAGTGACACTAATGCCTTGTTTCCACTGAGCGGATCGGTTCGGGTCAGTAAATTTGGAGTGGTTAGAATGGGTCCGGTCTATTCGCGTGAGCGTTTCCACTGCAAATCGGACCGTCAGGGACCATTCAGGGTTTAGAAAAAATCCTAGCGCATCCACCAATCAGTGAGATGTATTTGTAGGTCCGCCCTAATGGAACCGTTCCATTCTCTCTGGACCCACATGAGAAGCAGGACCCCTGCTGGTGTGGTACGGTTCGCTTTTATGGCACGCTTTTATAATGGAAACACCCAAAATAGCGTACCATACCGAACCGTACTGAACCGATCCGCTCAGTGGAAACGAGGCATAAGAGAGATCAAAGCTGCTCTGAGCCGCTCAGTAAGACTCTGTTTCCGAGTGTCTCCGAACCAATCCGTGTGTCTCCAAGTGCATCCAGGTGTTCTCTGAGTGTTTCCAAATATCTCCAGTGCCCCCACCTCTGGCCACATGCGGTACTGCATACACTAGCAGTGCCACTGGAACTAATAAACTGAGTTTCCATTGACTACTCTGGGGAAACTTGCTTTGATATATGAGTGCAAGCATTCTTCTGGAACAAATTCTGCACGTAATCCAAGGTATCACTGTAGTAAAATATAGTATTTTGGCTTCTGCTTTGGAAAAAAAATGCATATCAATGCACTGCAGTAAAAAGAAAAAGGTCAACGCACAAGAACTCAAGTGTAAAGTGCATTATAAACAGTTAAATGCAGTCAGGGCCGGTACTAGGAAGGGGCGGGGCGGGCAGCTGCCCTGGGCGCAATGATTTAGTGCAGGAGGAGGGCGCAGTTTGCCGGGTACAATCATGTCCACCACAGGACAGGCTGCAGAATGTAACACAGCAGACAGAGTGGCTTTGTCCCTGCATGTAGGCTCGATCGTAGCGCCTGCTCCCTGTCTGCCCAGTGCACTATACCAGTACCTGTGAGTGATAGAGTGGAGCATCGGCTATCAGTGCTTTCCCTCTCCTGAACAGCGTCTTCTCTCCACCCTCTCCACTCATCTCTATCACTCCTACTTTCACTTTCACAATGTCAGATGTCTGTCAGTGGGACATCACCAGCTCTGCCCCCTAACCTCTTGATTTTATCTCTCTCTTGGAGCCTATTCCCCCTCTTTGTAGTGCCCCCTCCTTCTGTGTCCTTTTCCTTGGACCGCTACCTCTCTGTGCTGCTGGGCTGCCACTCACTATTCAGCAAACAGGTAACTAACATACTTTCATGCTTCATATCGCTGTTAATGGAGTTGTAAACACTCATGTTTTTTTCACCTAAATACATCCTATGCATTAAGGTGAAAAAACTTTTGTCACTGACCAGCCCCCAGCCCCGTGTTTTACTGATCTGAGCCCATTTGTTCCTGTGCCGGAGATACGCAAACACTCTCTATCTGGGGGTCTCAGCTCTTCATTGGATAGATTGATAGCAGCGCAGCCATTGGCTCCTGCTGCTGTCAATCAAATCCAATGATGCGGGCGCCAGGGGTGGGGCTGAGTCTGGCACTCTGGGTTTATGCACGCAAATGCTGGACTCAGGAGTGCGTACGCATTGGTAAACCCCTAGGGAGAGTGCTTCTCCTAGGGGATTTTCTGATGCGGGAAGGAGCTGCGAGCGCCGTTGACAGCGATCAGGGTCACTCTGTGCAAAACTAACTGCATAGGTGTTGTGTGTATCCCCATGCCAGCACCTCATTCGTATCTACTGGGACATAAGGCTGCATGGACACAGCCACCGTATCCTAACATGACATACAGGTGTGGGTCCCAATAGAAGTCAATGGGACGCTGGCACAGGGATGCACACAATGCCTGTACATCCCCTTGCTGATAAAAGAGAGCTCTGCACAGGATAGACATGTCTGCACCACCTTAGTTGTGTGGATGGGGGGGGATCTGCTCAGATTTCTTTGATCGGACATAGACCGATTAAAAAATATTATATACGGATTCATTTATGGGCAGCCTCCAGCTTACAATACACTATACAATCTGATTGTACAATATCTTTTGTATCTACCACCAACTATGTAGTACAAAGGCCTGCCTGATTGGATACTAGTTTAATTGATTGTTTAGGTTTGTCCATATATTACAATATTTTGGTAAATCTAACATAGATTGCGTAGAGATTGTACCATCAGATTGTATAGTGTATGCTAACCTACAGAATAGTGTTCTTGTGCATGAGTAATAACAATGACAAATGTTTTCATGTTTTCCCTGTTATCTTTATTCTCATCTTTGCAGATTTGTTTTCCTAGGAGCTTTGTCTTTGAGTCCATTAAACACCCGGACACATTGTCTAAAGATGGGTACACACTGGGGTTGCGCAAATACCTGTTTTGCACTGGCAATTACAAGTACCGATACTTGTGCTCAAGTACACACTGATACCAGTAACTGATACCTTTGTGGTGAGACATGAGCCTATACAAAATGAATGGGTTCATATCACACTGCAAATAATCGCATGTGATTTAAACAGGAATGCAGTGCGATTTCCTGCACCACTCCTGTGTGAACCCAGGCTGAAGTCACTATGACAAGGCATGGGATTCAGACAGGAATCGCACCGTATTCCTGTTCATATCACATGCAATTCTTTGCAGTGGGATATGAGCCCATTCATTATGTATGAGCTCAAATCACACTGCAAAATATTGTTTTTAGGTATCGAAGCATTTACATGAGTACACATATTTGTGCAAATGCTTAGTATCAGCAGCGATAGCGTTATCAGTACAACCCTAGTACACGCTATTTTTTTCCAGCAGGCTGAACAGATTCCTGCCTTTACTCAAACAAGATGGATGGAGGAATCCCCCTTCTGTGCTTTTGTACTCTGACAGCAGGACTCCTCCACTATCAGAATACAATGATCAGCGCTGCCCATACATCGAAAGAGGTTTTTGAGCAGGACCAAGATCAGGTTTAGTTAGTTCTAGAGCATCATTTATAATCTTCAGAAATCACCCTCGGGCAGCCAAGTTACTCATTATTGGCTGCAAACCCCATCAAAGCAAAGCGGTGTACTTTGTGATCATTGTGATGACCAATCACAAATTTAAATAGGAATAGTGGTGCACTCCGCAACCATTACATATGTTTTTTTATGCTGCAAATGCTGCTTCTAGCTCCACCCCCTGCGAGGGGGGGCGCATTTTGGCATCCCCGCCTTGGGCACTGAAATACCTTGTCCCACCACTGAATGCAGTGCACATGGTATGAATCCAGTCTCAGGCTGCGTACACACGACTGGTTTCCTCGACAGAATCCATCAAGAAACTTGGTGGCAGAGCTTTTTTGCCGAGGAAAACGGTCGTGTGTATGCTTTTCATCGAGAAAACTGTCGAGGAACTTGATGAGGAAAAAAGAGAGCAAGTTCTATTTTTCCTCGACGGGAGTCGCAATTTCCTCGTTGTGTTCCTCACCGGGCTGGTTTTCGACGAGAAACACGTTGGTGTGTATGCTTAGAAACCCGCGCACCTTCGGTAAAAGTAGCGTTTGTAATGGAAATAGCACATTTATCACGCTGTAACAGACTGAAAAGTGCAAATGTCTCTTACCAAACTTTTACCTAACACGCAGTAACATGAAATTAGCAAAAGCAGCCCCAAGGGTTGTGCCAGTGGAATTGAACTTCCCCTGCTGTTGTATGTATTGAAGTCACCGCGTTTGAGAACGAGGAGATTTGGTCTTGATTATGTGCACGCAAAGGAACTCTTCGAGGAAAACGATGTGTCTTTTCCGACGAGTTCCTCGGCCGTGTATACGAGGCCTTACAGTTAAACTTAATATAGTGGTGGGAAATAAAAACAGTGATCTGAAGACCAGGTAATTCACCAATGTGAATGATATACAGTACCAAAAATGACACAGATGTTCCTGTATGAATACCCTTATTCTCATTCCTCTTTAGCCCTACATTTCCCTCTAATATAACAAAGTCTGTACTCTTTCCTTGATTTGCTAGATTATCACATCAATTGGCTGAGATAGTCATCTACTTTGATAGCAGGAGAAACCTTCAACGTAAGGTTATTCTTGTGTTTCATAGCATGTTTGTATATCCTAGCTCTGAGTGTTTTAAGTAAATGTATGTACTGAAGATCCAAAACTTTAGCTTTTTGTTTTAGATTGAGTATGGGAGGGTTGAATCCCAAAAGGAAGTAAGAGGAAATCTCTACAAAGCTAAGGTGAATTCCCATCTTAGAACAGGTATTTCCATTAGAAAATGTACAATCACATCTTGTTTGGTTTAACTGTAATTTTTTGGATTTTCTATCACTTTAGAGTTGATTTCCCAGGCAAATAGACTGTGCACTTTGCAAAGTGCAGTTTCCCTCAGCAAGTGCAATTGCTCCAAAGCTTAGTAAATGAGGTATAACGTGCAAGGAAAATTAAAAAAAAACAGCATTTTTGCTTGCACATGATTGGATGATGTAAGTCGGCATCCACCCCCTATGTGTCCTGTTGGTAATTGGCAGGTGGACATAAAGGGGTTGATTTACTCAAGGCCAATAGACTGCAGTTGCACTCTACAAGAGCAGTTGCTCCAGAGATTAGTAAAGAAGGAAATGTTCTGTAGATCCAATGAGGTGCAAGCAAAAATTCTTTTTTTTTTCTCCCTTGGACATGATTGGATATTTTTTTCAAAGTGAAGCTTTCCTCATTTAAGTCCTGTGGCAACTGTACTTTGCAAAGTGTACAGTCTATTTGCCTTTAGTAAATCAACTATATAGAGAGGGTGAATCCTCCTAGCAGGAACACAGATGACTCTAAACAATGGGGGTTCTAACCCTTCTCATCTCTATGGAAAAGATAAAAAAATAATTGGCCATACATACACTTTAACCTACAGCTATGCATCATGGTGCCTTTGGCCAACAAAGTCTGGTACTGACAGTTTCTGATTCTTTCCAGCAGAGGAAATGTGACAGCCTTTAACAAGGTAAAGATGAGCTACTGTATGTAATAAAGGCCATGCAGCTTGCGCCTCTAATGGAAGATCTTTCCCCTGGACTTCAGGAGGGATATGGTGTGAAAATTAGATGTATCTTTCACAAATGACAAAAGCCTATAAAGATAACGAAGAAGTTTGCACCATCCATCTAAAACTGTAATGATAGCTTTTTACAGACTTATCCTGTAAGCTAAAAAAGTTTATTAACATATAAGAATAAAAATTACAAGCATGCATTATTTATGTACTACCTTACATTGAATATTAAATATAGCTCTTAGGAGATCCTGTTTAAAGAGGAGTTCCACCCAAAAATGGAACTTCCTCTTAATCCACTCCTCACCCCCATACATGCCACATTTGGCATGTAATTTTTTTGGGGGGGGAGTGGGGGCTTCAGTAGGAGTGGGACTTCCTGTCCCACTTCCTGCTTCCGCCGAGGGGCTGATAAGGCGAGAGGCGTAATCGCCTTATTTCAGCCCCTCCCTGTAGGCGATGGCCTAGGACACTGACAGGTCCTAGGCAATCGCCTGTCCAATCAGCGACGAGCCGCGCCGCGCGCGCATGCGCAGTGCGGCTCGCGCATGCGCAGTGGGTGCCCGGCCGTGAAGCCGAAGGCTGTCACGGCTGGGTGCCCGCAGTCGGGATGGAGACGCCGACTGGGGAGGGGGGGAGAGGAGCGGAGCCCCGGTCGGCGCATCGCTGGAACGCAGGAGCAGGTAAGTGAGTGTTTATTAAAAGCCAGCAGCTACACTTTTTGTAGCTGCTGACTTTTAATAAACACATTTTTTGGCTGGAACACCCCTTTAATCTTCTCCAATTTAAAGAATGAGTTGAATGGGTCACAGAAGGCTGCATGTTCAGTTGTTCACAACTGAATTCCTTTTTTTTGAACCAGTAATAAAAAGTTATAAAAGGAAGGGAAAAAGTGACATTTGAGTTGTAAAGTGGGACTAAAAAGCCATGTCACGTGATGTCATTTATGGACATTGAACTTCTGTCACATTGATTATTTTATTTCATTCTCCTTACAATGCTTAAAAGCCTGCTTGGTCCAAATATTTGCAATACACTATCGAAAGGTGTTGAGTTAAACAGTAACGTGTGCTTACATGCAAAGGTGGAAGCTTTAGATAAAAACAGTCTAAAACAAGTTTAATAATCCATGGAAACCATGGATTAAACATTGCTTGCCACTAGACTTTGAAGACCAAGTTACTTTACCATGGTAGATAAGGATTTAATGTGCAGATATATATACAGATATATATATAGATATATATCTATATATATATCTATATATAGTAAATTCCTGTTTAGATAGATAATCTTAATTTACTGCATTTATCTGTCTTAATTTAATTCTTAACTAAACAATTATATGATGTTATATGTGACTAGAGATATACTTTCCTGTAATAAGATTATCTTAATGTTACAATGTACAATTTTTCTCTTTACTCATTACATTCAATGTTTTCTAAAAATCTTTAATAAAATCCTTGAACAAGAAGAGTAACGTGTGCACTGCTAAAAAAAAGCTGTCTTTTTTTGCTTTAATGCAAATAGAACCTAAAATCCCACATTGACATTCTATAAAAAATAAATTTTCTCAAGTTGGCATCCTTGCGTAGGGATCAAATGTATGTAAAATAATTAAATAATTAGGCAGCATTTCCAGAACTTCCTCAGAACCCCCATTTTAGTAAAAGCAAACTCAGCTCCAGGTTTGCCCCTTAAGTTGTTCATTTTCAGATCTGTACTTTGTAAAGTTTGTGCCCCAAACTGACTATATAAAGAATATAGAGCATTATTTAGCAAATAGGTTAAGCCTAGAAAGAAGAACATACACAGTCCCTAAAATAAAAACTGCAATAAGCCATTAGGAAAAAAAGAAGTCAATTAGAAAGTTGCAGTGAAAAAAATCAGCCAGGGACAAAATGTGATTGCTTTTTATTTAGCACTAACAAAAAAAAAAACTAAAGAGCACTGTGGAAGCTATGGCAAAGGAAATGTAAGTAGGGGACAAAGAACTAGCCATCACCAGTATTGACTACAGATAACCTGCAGCTGATCGTTTCCCCTTTTACTGATTTATTCAGCCTTGCTCCACACTGTAGCTCTTTCTGAAGACCAAGTTGGTAGAAGAAAAAAATATGTTCCTCATGGCAGAGCTACCCCTTGATGACTGGTGGAGTACTGTATAAATCAATTATCAGTAGGAGAGGTGATTTGAACTGATCCATAGAAAAAAATAAGCAAACGCAGGGACATCTGAATGTCCTCAGGTATAGTTTCCTCTCCAATAAGGGCATCACCAAATCTCACTCTAAATCTCATGAAAATATAGATCAGAGGCATACTGCCCTAGATCTTGCGTTGCAGATATACGAATATTAGGCTCAAGGCACATCAATACTTTTCACTACAAATTCAAGACAACGGGTACATTTTCGAGTACTGCTTAGGCACAGTAAGCCTTTCAGGATGTTTCCTTAGGGTCCTTTCACACGGAGCGGACCGTTTTTCGGTCCGCTCCGTGTGTGTCCGTCAGCTCAGCGGGGGGGTCTCCGCTCAGCTGTCGGCGGACAGGGCGGTCCCCGCACACTGTGCAGGGACCGCCCTGTCTCTCCTCCGCTCTCCCCTATGGGGAATCGGATGAAAACGGACCGTTTGTCCATCTTCATCCGATCCGTTCCGCTGGACGGAAGAAAAATAGGGTTTTCTTCCGTCCGAAAAACCGGATTCAGACGGACGCGAATCTTTGCGGACGTTAGCGGATGCATCATCCGCTAACGGACGAAATCCCATAGGGAACCATTACAAGTCCGTTTACGGACTTGTAAAAACGGACGAGCGGAGGCGGATGTGTGAAAGGGCCCTTAAACATGAGTTTTATTGTACATTCAGGCCGGGTTCACACTGATACAACAAACATTCCGACATTGGGAGCTCATGTCGCACAAATTGTGAAAATGAAGGCTTCTCAGGCCGACTTTGAAAATGCTTCCTGTACTACTTTGGTCCGACGTTGGTCCTACTTTAGCCCATTAAATATCATTGAAGTCGGATCAAAGTAGGATGCTTGTCCTAACCATCTGACTTGTGACATCCGACATTGTGATTACAGCAGCAGTAAAAGGAATTTATCTCACACTGAGATTGTTTTGATTGGTCAAAAGACAGGTCAGACTATCTCAAAGTCGGAGCAAAATCTTATCTTGTTCATTCAAGTCGGATGGAAGTAGGCCCAAAGTAGGACCAATGTAGGACAGATGTCGCAGGGCAAAGTAGGATGACAACAGTCGTGTCGTATCAGTGTTAACCCAGCCTTAAAGTTAGATGGCAACAAATGGTATGGTATGGTATGCTGGAATGTACCATCATGACCAGTCTTCCAGTTACATGTACAAAAGTGTCAGATCTTTTGATCTTTTTGCTCAAAATTTCAAATTTGAGGTTGCTGTAGGCATTGACACATAAATAAATGTCCTCCGACACATTATTCATGTCAGAACCACTAGGGTGGCTTTGGCCAATTATGGCTCAGGGCTTTAGCACACGCCTCACACTATATAAGGCCGTCTGCTGGGCGGCCTCGTGTAGTGTGTTTCGGCTTGTTAATGAAAGCAGTCAGAGAGACAGAGAGATTTGGCCAGATTCAGGTAGAGTGATGCCGCGTACACACGGTCGTTTTTTGCGATGAAAAAAAAACGACGTTTTCTGTGAAGTAAAAAACAACGTTTTTGAAACGTCACTTTTCAAAGACAATTTTGCATACACACCATCGTTTTTTCACAAAAAGCAAGGTTACGTTCACCACTCTTTTCCATTGAAGCTCGCTTCATAACTAGCTTCTGGGCATGCGCGGGTTGAAAAACGTCGTTTTGAACAACGTTTTTGCTACACACGGTGACTTTTTGTGAAACAAAAAACGACGTTTTGAAAAACGACACAAAAAATTCAAACATGTTGGAATTTTTTTTTGGTCGTTTTTTTGAAGACAAAAAACGACGTTTTGCCCACACACGATCAATTTAAATGACGTTTTAAAAAACGTCGTTTTTTTTCATCGCAAAAAACGACCGTGTGTACGCGGCATTAGGCTGGTGTTCCAGTGATACGCCAGCATAACTCTCACTTTGAGCTGGCGTTTCTGTTTTCTGTAAGCAGAAAACAAGAAACGCCGGGTTGGAGTTCCTATACGAGCGGCGTAATTGTATTTCGCCGTCGTATCGGAACTGCAATTTAAAAAATGGCGCTCGGGGCGTTCCCTCTGATTAACGCCGAGAATATGTTAATCAGCGAGAATCGGCAATTCACGATCGTACTCGGGCCCGACGCAGTGACTTTCAGACGTTTCCGTAAGCGATACACGGCGTAAAGAAAAACATGCCCCCTAGGTGGAGTATCCTATGTTAAGTATGGCCGTCGTCATCGCGTCGAATTTAAAAAATTTCGCGTCGTTTGCGTAAAACGTCCGTGAATGGGGATTGAACTCATTGACATTCACTGACAGAATTTGGAGCATGCGCACTGACAGTCGACGCATGCGCAGTACGTTCTCCGCGGGATCGCGCCTAGTTTAAATAATACACGCCCCCTACCCGCCCAATTTGAATTCCGCCGGCTCATTTTCGCTACGCCGCCGCAACTTTAGGAGCAAGTGCTATGTGAATAACAGTACTTGCTCCTAAAGTTTCGGCGGAGTAACGTAAATGAGAAACGTTACTCCAAAATAAAGATTCGCCTATCTACCTGAATCTGGCCCATTGTCTTTTTATATAGCTAGATAGAGCAGACAGGCAGACTAGTCAGTTTAGCTTAATTTACAGTGTGTAGAGAATATATATACATCCCTAGGAGTTGTACATATATTTATACACTGTATAGCTTAGATAGATCAGTTCTTCCTAATTTACTGGCAGGCAGGTGATTGTGCTATTTAAAGACGTTATCACAGGTAGACACCCAGCAGGTACAATATTTAAAGAAATTATTATTTTTGTTTTTTTATTTACGCATCAATAAAATCACTGTTCCTGGAGCAGTGATTTTAATGATGCTTAACTTAAAAAAAATGAAAAATTCCATTAAATATTGTACCTGCTGGGTGTCTATAGTTTGCCTGTGAAAACATCTTTGAGAACCCGGGTCTTGCCCGAGGGAACATGTATCAATGGAAAAAAAAGTTTTAAAAATTGTAATTTTTTCAGGAGTCCTGCTCCTGAAAAAAAATGACATTTTTTTTTACTTTTTTCCATTGATACATGTTCCCTGGGGCAAGACCCAGGTTTCTCATAGACGTCTTCCAACAATAACTTGAATATTGGTCTTTAAAATGAGCGTTTATGAATTTGAACGTTTGAGTCCCATAGACTTCTGGTGCGAACCGAACGCGGGGGTGTTCGGCTCATCCCTACTCCTGAATTTTACTAGTGTTTTTTTTTGCACGTCATTGGGTATTTTATACAAAGTAAATTTTTCATCGCATTGACTAGGCTTAGGAAAAATTTAAGCGAACAGCCTATTTGCCTTTAGTATCAACCCAAAGTGTCTCAAGCTACATTTCAATCAAGTCCTGTAACCATATACCACCCCTATCCCACTATGCCAAAACCTATTTCTTTGCTATAACATGACTGTACTGTATACATGAGGGGAAAAAACATGAACTTTATTTTTGCTCACACAAAGAAAGGAATGACAGTTCATATCCAGAGATATTACAAACAATAAATTAAAACTCCAGCAGCAGTATCGAACTTCACTCCTACTGATACGCAAAGTCAGTGCTCAGTGGGTGACCGTGTAAGATGCGATAATATATTGCAGGAACTCAGCAGGTGCACTAGGGTCTGCTCACCAGTGTGAATCCATCTAAGGTAAGAAGCAGCTTCTAGGCTTGACTGCATTTTGGGAGCATTCCATTGACTGCATAATGTGCACATATTTTTAATATTATTGAATAAATGTATTATTAATCATTTCATTGACATGCTGTGTTATATGTATATCATAGTAGTCTTAACATACAACCCAGGAACCAATTCCTCACCTTGCTCTGGCGAAGGTATCCAACTGTCACATTATGCATTGAGCCCTCATACAGTACAACAGTGATCTCCCCCTCTATGGCTACATGTGTCATTTCTTTACCTCATTACTTTCTCACTCTATTCTCCTCAGCAGTGTTCTTAAAGTAGCAAAGTGTCTTGAATTGAATGAATTTGGTACTTCCTTATTTAATTACAGAATTCTCTGGACACAATGATGTAAATACAGTATATGTAATAGTAAATCACATCATTTATGCTATGGCATTTAATTATTATTATGTACTCCAGTACACCTGCACTTTACTCATTGAATGTGATTTATCTAAATACAGAGGCTCCTAATTGCAGTACACACCAGGAAGTCTATACCAAGAACCCAGTCTCACCCCGGAGATGGAATAAAATGCTCCTACTCTATAGGAGAGTGAACAATAGCTGTTAATGTACCTAATTATCATCATTATGTTGGAAATATCAATAAAAAAAACAAAACAATTCTTGCTGTTATCTAATAAAATAGCATTTTCATGACTCTAAATAAAATTGTATTTTTTGGATGACTTTAACTATTGTATTGGCGTCGCCTATTATTTCAGGCATAAAGGACTGATTAGCTGATTTTAGTTATTTTTTTGCTGGACAGGTTTAGGAATCATTTATAATTTGGCTGTGCCAGGAAAAGATGTAGCCAGTATGATGGCAGATGTGCAGAAAATCATTAAAGGGTCACTAAAGGAAAAATATTTTTTTGCTGAAATGACTGTTTACAGGGTATAGAGACATAAAAGTTAACTGATTCATTTTCAAAATGATTACAAATAGATAAAAATCAATCATATAATGTGCCTGCAGGTTAGTTTCGTTTTTGAACTGGCTTCATGTTTCTGCAAAGTAGAAATAGACAAAGGACAAAAACAAACAAATCCAGGGCAGTGTTTTGTTTTTAAAATGAATCTGATTGGTTCTGGGAAGTTTTAGACACACAGTAATGACAGCTCAAACCATCGTGAGAAAGCTCCCAGCACTGTGGTTATAAGGAAACAGACAAGCAGGAAGTGTGGAGAACAGAGCAGGATTACAGCAACTTCAAAGCAAAAACGAACAATAAGGACATGAAACCAGTACTGCTGTAAGGTAAAGGAAGCTATTTAGCTAAAAAAAAAAATCCTTTAGTGATCCTTTAATGAGTTACTGAGATATATGAAGCCTGGGTGGATTTAATATGTCCCAACCAGCCAAGACTAAAATATCTGTTTTGGGTGGAATAGCATATTATACGGGTTACTTCTAGTGATGGGTGGGCGATTTTGCCAAACTTGATTTTGTCTCAGACTTTTACCATATATATAACATTTCTCTTTAAAGCAAGGGGCACACAGTTGTGGGGCCCTGTCCCTGTCTGACATGGCTTTGTTTATCATTAAAGTCATGTGATCACATCAATATCAGTGTAATTACATGGCTTTCTTGCTAATGTCATATTATTGTCTTGAGGATCACACAGTTAAAAACAACATGGTCATTACATGATTTTGTTGATAAACAAAATCACGTCATTAGTATGACAGTGCTGACATGACTATCACACGCCTTTGTTTATTAGCAAAGGTAAGGGTTAGCCTTAGGCCGCGTACACACGATCGGTCAAAACCGATGATAACGGTTTGTAGGCCCCATCGGTCAGTTGTCCTTCGGTCCAAAAACAGAGATCGTGCTTTAAAATTGAACCGGTCAAAACCAATCATTAGTATGCAAAGGCATCGGTCAAAAGGCCGCGCATGCTCAGAATCAAGTCGACACATGTTTAAAAGCATTGAACTTCGTTTTTTTCAGCACATCGTGTGTTTTACGTCACCGCGTTCTGACACGACCGTTTTTTTAACCGATGGTGTGTAGGCACATCAGACCGTCATTCGGCAACGTCAGTTAACCGATGAAAACGGTCCTTAGGACCATTCTCGTCGGATGCACTGATCGTGTGTACGCTGCCTTAGAGTTATCCCTAACCTTAAAGGGGTTGTAAAATTATAAATAGCTTCATTTACCTTAGTGCAGAGAAATCCTCACTTCTTGTTCTTCTGTCTGTAACTCCACACAGTAATGCAAGGCTTTCTTCCTGATGTGGAGTGTTGTGCTCGCCCCCTCCCTTGGACTACAGGAGAGTCAGGACGCTCTCTACGTTGCAAATAGAAAACGGAGCTGTGTGTTAGTGGGCGTCCTGTAGTCCAAGGGAGGGGGTGAGCACGACACTCCACACCAGGTAGAAAGCTTCACATTACTGTGTGGAGTTACAGACAGAAGAACAGGAAGTGAGGATTTCTCAGAAGAAATAAGGACATTTAAAAGCAAAATTGAAGGACGAGGTAAGTGAAGGAGGACTGCACTAAGGTAAAGGAAGCTATTAACTTAAAAAAAAATGGTACCTCTAAGGTTAGAGCTCGGATTTGTGTTATGGTTAGCTCTAGGGTTAAAGGAGTTGTAAAGGAAAAAAAAAATTTTGATGAAATGACTGTTTACAGGGTATAGAGACATAATAGTTAACTGATTCCTTTTAAAAACGATTAAAAATAGATAAAAAACAATCATATAATGTACCTGCAGTTTCTAGTTTCGTTTTTGCATGTTTCTTGCTTCTGTGATGTACAGAGCCACAGAGCCAATACAGGGCAGTGATGGTTTGGAAAACGAAACTGATTGGTGCCGAGGGGTTGTAGAGACACAGTAATCACACCTCCTTGATTAGTGACCACAGAGAGAAAGCTCCCAGTACTGTGGTCATCAGGAAACAGACAACCAGGAATTGTGGAGATCAGAGAAGAATTACAGCAACTTGAGAGCAAAAACGAACAAAGAGGACATGAAAACAGAACTGCATTAAGGTAAAGGAAGCTATTAAGATAAAAAAAATATTTCCTTTACAAACCCTTTAAGGATAGTGTTAGGATTGGGGCTAGAAATTCAAAGTTCATTGTACCCATAACAGCAACCCTAATTCTGTATTCTTCATTGACTTCAATACATTTTGCCAAAACTATAACAATTCAGCACACAGGTGATACTTGAAAAATTTGAATATCGTTTTAAAGTTCATTTATTTCACTAATGCAACTTAACCACTTAAGACCCGGACCAATACGCTGGTAAATGACCCAAGGTGTTTTTGCGATTCGGCACTGCGTCGCTTTAACAGACAATTGCGCGGTCGTGCGACGTGGCTCCCAAACAAAATTTGCGTCCTTTTCTTCCCACAAATAGAGCTTTCTTTTGGTGGTATTTGATCACCTCTGCGATTTTTATTTTTTGCGCTATATACAAAAATAGAGCGACATTTTTGAAAAAAAAACACTATTTTTTACTTTTTGTTAAAAAAAAATCAAATAAACTAAATTTTAGTCAAACATTTAGGCCAAAATTTATTTAGCCACATGTCTTTAGTAAAAAAAAAAAATCGCAATAAAAAAAAATAGCTACCTAGCGGGAACAGCGACACTAATACAGCGATCAGAAAAATGATCGCTTAGTGACGCTGGCAATAGGGAGTGAAAGGGTTAACTAGGGCGGTGATCAGGGGGTTAAAACTTTATTAGGGGGGGTGGGGGGGCTATCCTGAACCTAACACTAACTGTTTTTTACAGTGCCTGTCACACTGACACTAAATGCAGTGATTAAATCACTGCATTCAGTAACACTGTGACAGGGGGGTGGGGGGGGCGATCACAAGGGGTTAATATGCCTATGTGAGTGTGTGTCAGTGTTGTGTTGGTGCACACTTACTTGTGGTGTCTTCTCTCATCAGCAGCGCTGGGAAACAGCGCTGCGATGAGAGAATACTGTACATCATTTCCTCCTTCCTGTGTAAACACAGGAGGAGGAAGTGACAGGCTGGGAGCGCGCTCCCATTGGCTGGGAGCGATCGCGGGGGGGCGGAAAACACGGACATCCGCCCGCAGATCCCGGATCGCTCCCAGAGGTAGGGAGACCCCCGCACGCCGCGGAGGGGGTCCCGATGGGACCCCCGAACCGCACTCAGGCAGGGACGTAAATTTATGCCCTTGTGCCTGTACGAGCCATGTTGTGGCCGTATATGTGCGTGCGGGGGTCTTTAAGTGGTTAAAATGTGAAACTAATATATGAGATAGACTCATTACATGGAAAACAAGATAGTTCAATCTGTGATTAGTCATAATTGTGATGATTATGGCTTACAGCTCATGAAAACCCCAAATCCACAATCTCCGAAAATTAGAATATTGTTAAAAGGTGCAATATTCTATGCTCAAAGTGTCCCACTCTAATCAGCCAATTAAGCCATAACACCTACAAAGGGTTCCTGAGCCCTTAAATGGTCTCTCAGTCTGGTTCACTGGGAATCACAATCATGGGAAAGACTAATGACCTGACAGTTGTGCAGAAAACCATCATCGACACCCTCCATAAGGAGGGAAAAACTCAAAAGGTAATTGCAAAAGAAGTTAGATGTTCCCAAAGTGCTGTATCAAAGCAAATTAATAGAAAGTTATGTGGAAGGGAAAAGTGTGGAAGAAAAAAGTGCACAAGCAGCAGGGACGGCCGCAGCCTGGAGCGGATTGTCAGGAAAAGGCCATTCAAAAGTGTTGGGGACTTTCACAAAGAGTGGGCTGAGGCTGGAGTGAGAGCCACCACAGACGGATCCTGGACATGGGCTTCAAATGTCGTATTCCTCTTGTCAAGCCACTCCTGAACAGCAAACAACGTCAGAAGCTTCTTATCTGGGCTAAAGAAAAACACACCTGGTCTGGTGCTCAGTGGTCCAAAGTCCTCTTTTCTGATGAGAGCAAATTTTGCATCTCATTTGGAAACCAAGGAGACAGAGTATGGAGGTAGAATGGAGAGGCACACACTGCAAGATGCTTGAAGTCCAGTGTGAAGTGTCCACAGTCTGTGTTGATTTGGGGAGCGATGTCATCTGCTGGTGTTGGTCCACTGTGCTTCATTAAGTCCAGGGTCACCAGAGCCATCTACCAGGAGATTTTGGAGCACTTCATGCTTCCTTCTGCAGACGAGCTCTATGGGGAAGCTGACGTAATTTTCCATCAGGACTTGGCACCTGCCTACACTGCCAAAAGCACCAAAACCTGGTTAAATCACCATTTGACTACTGTGCTTGATTGGCCAGCAAACATGAGACCGAACAATGCAGAAGAGCTGAAGCACCCTCGTCTTCCATAACACCTCAGCAGTGCCACAGGCTGATAGCTTCCATGCCACGCTTCATTGAGGCAGTAATTGCTGCAAAAGAGGCCCAAACCAAGTACTGAGTACATATTCATGCTTATACTTTTCAGAGGTCCAATATTGTTCTATGTACAATCCTTGTTTTATTGATTGCATGTAATATTCAACTTTTCTGAGATTGTGGATTTGGTGTTTTCATGAGCTGTAAACCATAATCATCACAATTATGACAAATCACGGCTTGAACTATCTTGCTTTGGATGTAATGAGTCTATGTCATATATTACTTTTACCTTTTAAGTTGCATTAGTGAAATAAATGAACTTTTGCACGATATTCAAATTCAAGTATTACCTGTATTGTCCTTAACCTCCCTGGCGGTCTTCCCGTGTGTGGCACGGGGTGAGATTTTTAAGCTAAGATCGGTAACCCCGTGCCACACACGGACTTGCCTCGCTGGATGCAGAAAAAAAGTTTACTTACCTTTTCTCTGCGATCCAGCGATGAATCTCCGCAGTACACGGCGGCCGGATGTCCGCCTGATGCTGTGTGTACCGCCGATTCCCTTCCCTGCGAGCGTCGCGACGTAGGGGGGGGAACGGCGCCAAATTCAAAAATGTAAACAAACACTATACATACAGTACACTGTAATCTTATAGATTACAGTACTGTATGTAAAAAATACACACCCCCCATGTCCCTAGTGGTCTGCCCTGTACACTACATGTCCTTTTATATAATAAAAACTGTTCTTTCTCCCTGCAAACTGTAGATTGCCCATAGCAACCAAAAGTGTCCCTTTATGGCAAAAATTGTTTTAGAGCAGCTAAAAAACAGCGATAATAAATCAGAATCACTTGCAGAATTTAGCGATAGAGATTTATGGTGAAATTCGTCATAAAAAAAAAAAAAATAATGACAGCAAAAATTCTGCAACTGAGCAAATTTCAGTGATTTTGATTTGATTACATTATTGAATAATTTTTACTATAATTATATTATTATTTGTTATAATTTTTTATAATTATTTATTATATTATAATTTTTAATAAAAAAAAAAAAAAATCATACCCGGGATGCCTATTAGACTCTTGTTTGGATAGATTTCAGTGAGTTATTCCTAAGAATTACAAGCCTACAGTATAAAACGCCAAATTCCCTTGCAAATAATGGTACCGCTTTCAGCACCTAAAATCTGAAAGAATCATACCGCCAGGGAGGTTAACTAAAGCAAAGACTCCCACTTTCGCTCATCCCTAGTTCTTTTTTACATGAACTTAGGGCAGAGGACAGATATGTCTCTACTATTTGGGGACAGGCCATCTCTCATCAGTTATAACCAAGTGTAGACCCTATATTAGTGATGAGGAACATTGGCACCCCAGATGTTTTGGAACTACATTTCCCATGATGCTCAACTACACTGTAGAGTGCACGATCATCATGGGAAATGAAGTTCCAAAACATCTGGGATGCCAAGGTTTGCCATCACCGCCCTATATCAATATGCATGATTTATTGCAGAAGGCTTCAGTGGAGCCTAAGCATGATTTGTGAAACCCAAAAAGATTTGCTCATGTTTGCATGCTGCTGTTAAAACAAAAGGCATAGGAAGCCAACCACTGCCACAAAGGTCATGTATAAAAAACAAACAAAAAACTGTATCCCTCCCTGTATAAAACTGTCCAATCTACTTTAACAGGTCCATCACACACTCACATAAGGGCTGCTGTGCTGCCATTTTATTTTAGAAAGGGTTTGTTGGTTATCAATTCCATCACATTTTTATTCTTGTGGCTCAGCTAGACAAGGGACAAAAAGCTATACATTGCATTATAGGTTGTTTCTTGTTCCTGGTTGTGAACTGGCAAAGTTTTCAAGCAAAAGTTTGAGATTTGCAAATGTCAATCCTGGAGAATTTGCTGCTAACCGATGGTATCAGTGAACCTGTACTTCACTGTTAGTGGCCAGAAGAGGGAAGCAAAATAAGAAAAACTTTTTCAAAATCAGTACATTTTGAGGCTTGGTGCAGCTTCTGTTACCCCTGATAGACTGGTCTACAAGTGCCATTATGGTAGAGAGGAGCAACCCCAGAAAAATATGTTGAAGTGAATGCTGAGTGCAGCATCAAGCAAACAATGCAGGCTGTTTAGAAAAATATTGGCAAACAGTTGAAAATATCTGGTGCTCGGAAGGATATCCTGCTCTACAAACATGTGAAGGGTGTATCACTTTGGTATGTTGATGGACATAACCTTAAAGTAGGACTTTACATTTTATTTTCAGTGGTGTAATTTGTGTGGAGTAAGGCAGCAAATAAATCCATGCTAGGTCTTTACTGCTGCCCTCTTCTCATTCTTGAACCTGCTGTAATAGGCGGGTCTCCGAACTTCCCCTATTTTAGATCATGCATTTTAAACAATTATGGGTTAGTCACTAGGCAACCACTTTATTATAGCATTATTTGGTCCCTACTCCCTAGATTCACCAGTTATATGCAATGAACATCCCTAAAGATGGCAAACTAGAAACTTCACTTTATGGCAGATCCCTGATGTTGCTGAGGGCAGGAACTCAAGTAAAAATGGGTTTGCAGTTTTACTTTAATTAAATATCATGGTAACATGCTGATTAAGTAATAGCAAAGTGGTCTTACCTACACAAAACAGTGAGTATTCTTATAAAAAGACATTTCCACATTAAAATTGGGCAGCAATGTAGCTAAAATAGCATAGCCCTGATGCATAGATTAAGCTATGTCTGCCATCAATGAACAGAAAGAAGGGCCGCTGCACACTGATAATGGACTAGAGTTAAGATTAAATAGGAGCACACAGCTTGTAGATACATAGAGGAAGTAAAGCTTGGTCACTAACTTCATGGGCCCAGAAGCAGATGTCCACTCTAACCACCCACCCTAGTATTTCCAATATGCAGAGTACACTGGAGTTGATTTGCTAAAACTAGTGCAGCTGTGTATGGTAGCCAATCAGCTTGTAACTTCTGCTTGTTTAGTTAAGCTTTAACAATTATACCTGGAAGCTGATTGGTTTATATGCAAAGCTGCACCAAATTTTGCACTCTTTAGTTTTAGTAAATCCACCCCACCGTGTATTTCAGTTCTGACAACTAGTTACAGTTATTATGTGTTATGATTATCAGTCTAGAAACCAGGAAATTATGTCATGATATCACATGTGTCTACAGACAGGGGTAGAAAAAAATCAACCTATTAACCAACTTGAAATACACTGATTATTATCATATGTAGTACCCTCTAATGTGCTACTAGTATTAGTACAGACAAATTTAAGTTATCACTTATGGTATGTTTGTGAGTCAGAAATAGGATCAGAGTTTCTGCAGGTCAGGCTGGATGGCTCCACAGAGACAGGGGTCTAGTACCCCTGAATCTAGAAGTTTGGAGAAGCTTCTAGAAGTAAGTGGGCGGAGGCCAGGAAGTACTGATACTTGAGGGAACTTGACAAATCCCCAGGCAGAATGTCCTGGCAGGGTGGCTAGAACAGCCTTTAAATATGGGGGAGCCATGCCAGCAGGGAGTCGGCTGAAAGATGGAGTGCTGAGGAGGCTGTCGTGGCCTAGGAGGGGACCCCTGGGTCTGGAGGAGGGGTTCTGCCTCCAGGCTGGACTCATGCTTGGGAATATCCTATCAGTGTCTCAGTTTGAGGAGGAATCTTGCCTGAGGAGCAGCAGGGAGCAAAGAGAACAGAGTGAGTACATTGGCACACCCAGAGATTCACAAGGTGAGATACTGCCACGTGTAGCAAGCTTTCAGGAGGACGGCGTTGTGCTTATCCCTTCCTATCCCTTGCTCTAGGAGATCTTTGGAACAGCCAGGTGAGCTTGTGGACAAACAGCCAGAAGTGCTGGTAGTTCCTGCAGGCAGTAGAGCTGGGAGCAGAGGTCGAAGAGGAGATACTTCTGTGTGCAGTTTACAACATACAGTACTGTGCTTTTTTTCCCAAGGGGAAAGAGAGGTCCTAGTCTACAAGGGACCTTTGCTTTTGATCACTAAAGACTGACGATGTCCAGGAAGGAGGACAGTCCAGGATTTCATAAATAGGAAGGAAGTTGCCCCCCTTCATTGTTTTGGTCAAGTTGGGCATTCCATAACCCCTTTTACCCATCAGTTATTACCCCTAATAAAACAACAAAACCAAGCTCAGAGACTCATTTCTATGTCCGGATACAAGTGAAAAATGCTTGTTGCCTGGCTGTGCAACCATTAGGTACTGACTGT
Organism: Rana kukunoris; assembly: GCA_029574335.1. Taxonomy (NCBI): domain Eukaryota; kingdom Metazoa; phylum Chordata; class Amphibia; order Anura; family Ranidae; genus Rana; species Rana kukunoris. The sequence continues at coordinate 102,834,276 of CM056049.1, forward strand.
TATATTGAGGTTTTACATCAATGATGTGTACAGTCCAGGGTGAGCGATGACAGAAAAGCAGGAATACACCGCTCCAGAAAGAGGTTATTATTTACTGCTAGAAGAATTATGGAGGTTTTGTAAATAACAACCAACCAGGTGTGGCACAACTCTCCCATTTTAGTAGAATGTTGTACCATTTGACAAAAAAAAATATGGGAACATGTGACTATTACATTAACCCAGAACCTGCATACAAAGGAGTTTATTTATAAATGTTTTCCCCCAAGATTTACATAAATTTCACCCAGGATGTGCACTTTTTGCCAATTGAATCAAATTAAAAATGTGTGAAAACATTTATAAATTGACCCCCAACGTGTTTCAGAATTATTTAGTCCAGTTGATTATATATACCTCTTTATCCCTAAATAATTTTACCTGATAAGACCCCCTTCACACTGGAGCATATTGCAGGCGCTATAGCGTTAACAATAGCGCCTGAAATACGCCCTTAAAAATCTGTCCCCATTCACTCCAGTGTGAAAGCCAGAGGGGCTTTTACACTGGAGCGGTGTGCTAGCAGGACGGTAAAAAAAAGTCCTGCTAGCCGTTAACTGCTCCTCCTCCTCTGCTGCCCATTGAAATCAATGGGACAGCGTGGCTATACCGCCCTCAATACACTGCTTTAGCAGCGCATTGCAGGCGGTCTTAACCCTTTCTCTGCCACTAGCGGGGGGGGGGGGGGGGTAAATGCGCCCCGCTAGAGGCTGAAATGTGCCGCAAATCCACCCATAGCGTCGGCGGAAAAAAAAGCGGCGTTTTACCGCTGACGCTATGGGCGGCACAGTGTGAAAGGGCTCTTAAAGTGGAACTTTACCCATAACAACTTGATAAAAAATAATGTTCTTTGGCAAGGAACATACATTCCACATTAATAATTATGCTACCAAAATTAGTGTGTGCTGTAAATTTCTTCCAGTATTGCTCCTGTTTCTTACTGGAGGCTCTGATTTTGCTGAAGCCCAGAGCCCCAGCAGTAAATCATAAAGCGAAACTAAATCCATTGATTTAATGGTTTTAAAAAAAAATTATATTCCTGGAATGTAGGGGTTTCTAACTGTCACATTTGCTTGTGTCCTCAATTGTCAAACCATCAAATGGTTGGTGTGATAGCTGATCACATGTGCAGCACCATGGCAGTTGCAAACAGAACTAGCTTCCTTGGTTGTAAAGGATAGGAGGGTTTCATTCTGCTTTAAGTTCCATACATGGAAAGATTTTCACACAACTTTACCACAATAATTTCTACTGTGTAACCTTTTTGTCCGGTGTTGCAAGCTTTAAAATTACAGCTCAATCGGCAGATAAATTTAAGGATTTATGAATTTATTTGAAAAAATAACAACAACACATGAGAATGTCAAATATAAAAAATAAAAAAAATAAAAAGAAACCAATGTCTACTTTAATTATCCATATTGTGCTAGGGAGCCTACAGCGAAGCAAGCACTAAATGAGAAGGAATGGGAAACCCACAACGACCAATGCACCATAAATGGCACCATACACACCTCCTAATGTATTGTTGCATTACTATCACACAGGCATGCATTTGTTAGAATGAAATTCACAGGGATGGAACCATTGTGCACCAAGTTGGCTATTTTAAATAAATATCAATTCCCTTGAGGACACTCCTAATTACCGTCATTAACTTGTATCAGCAGAATTTGTAAATGGGATCAGTAAGCACCACAGTATTAAAAAAAACACATTTACATGGAAAATCAAATGAAAAAAAAGTAGAGCTTTCCAATTTCATAAATAGGAGTCAAGAGTGCAGTACAGGGAAAAAAAACATAAATGTTTCCTATGTAAGATTACATTCTAAGCTACCTAAGGTACATCATCACAATCAAAAATACAAAAAAAGCTTAAGATAATGCCTGAATTCTTCTATTATTGTGCCTGAAATAATGAATAAAAAAAAAAATGTAATTTAAAAAAAGTAAAAGGTAACCATACATTTTTTTTGCTGTACACATGGTATGTTCTTTTTTATGTCTGATGTAATCATCCATCATAGGTTCTGATTTAGATATAACAAACTGAACTTTTCTTCCTAATAAAGTAATGCAGAAAAAAAAATTCTAGCAACAAATTCCCTGCTACTTTAGTCTAAATAATTTAAAGCAGTCATATTTTACACACACACACTCGTATTTACAATTATATGTCACATACATATGGTACACACATGCATATGTACTGTACAGAAAAATACAGTATGGGCAGGAAACATCTGTATCATTCAAATATCAAATGGAAAACTGGATGGATAGATAAGTCATTGGCCATCATTATCAACCCAAATAATCCAACCCAACACACGCACTTACATATTATAACAAAAGCATATACTGTATAGCCGACATGTACAGTATATTAGTTTGGCCTGCAGAGTCATATGCAAATCCACTTTATCCTGAGCTTTACATCCAATGTGCAAACCAAAATATGCCCCAAATTGAACTAAATGAAGTGGTCCATCATTATAAACGCTTGTGGTTACAGGTTTTTCTGTATTTGAAAACAGATCTGTTGTAACTGAATAGGGGTTTGTGTGTAGTCTGAGGTTCCTATGAATGACGTAATGCACACCATTACCACAGGGCAAGGCTTGCAACTATGAATGTATCCGCATTGTCATGCCTTCAGAATAGTAGTAAAATTACGTTTTCATTTGCCCTATTAGGAGAATATTATTTTTCACTAACAGGGATTCAAAATGTATAAAAGTTACATACTTCTGTATAATTCCCAGGACTATAAATATTGCTATACATACTACCAATAAAATAAGATATTCTACATGAATCCACTGAAACGTTACTACATCATAATATGTAATAAAAAAAAAGGTAAAATTTAATCTAAAATATTACATATTTAATAAACGCTAATTAGCATGTGAACAATCCTTTTAATAAACAGACCTGAGCAATCTCAGGAAATCCATGTAGTGTTGTGTTATACAAACAACAGGTGTACATACAATGTCATTTAAAAATGAATGTTTCACAATGTAAAATGAACAGTGCATGTTTGCACCATGCTGCTCAGTCTGAAAGATTTTTTTTCTTTAATGTACTGCGAATGCTGTTATTTTCTCAGTAGTAAAATGCATGTGTAATATACTGCAGTGAGCTCAGTCAACTAGTCATTTAGTAGGAGCAGATTACACAGCAGTGAGTGAATAGTCTAATTGGTAATAATAAGATGTAATGGAACCAGTGCACACCCAGTCTAGGAAAACTGGCGATACATGGTTCACATTATACGTCGCAAACATAGACAGCTGGTATTTTTTTTCCACATCATAAATAAGGTGTTCATTTTCTCCATTGTAATGTTTTTCTTATTCCCTGTGGAATTATTTTAATATATAACTAGAGTGGCGTATAAAAAAAAAAAAAAAAGAAGGGTATCCTAATGTACTAATTGCAAAGGAGCATAGAAAAATAAGCATAGTAACATGTCTTTTCTAGATTTAATATAACTTTTCTGTCCTCCATCAAACACTTTTCCAGTTATGTAAATTGCATTCCATACTGCCAAACCTGTTCCACACAGATCAATAAAAGATAAAAATGGGGGATGGGGGTGCTGCTAAACGAAAAAAAAAAAAAAAGTTAACCAATTGGGTGTTAGTATGGCGTAAAATTTACGTCCTTCCAATTTAGAGGGTCCCCACCTCTTTTCTTGCCAAGGGGGTCGCTGACGCAACATTTTTCTGTAACCGGCAATTATATTACGCAATTCTATTTGCGGGCAAATGTTGACATTTTTCAAAGATTAAAAAAGATCCAACAGCTTGTAATTTCTAAATGAGCTTTTACCAGTCCTGGTTATATTTCCGCAAAATGGCAACCGTGGGCTTGCTAATCGCTAGATGTCCAGTGGACCAGAGACTATGAGCGAAAACAGTGATATAAACTGAAAATCCACAATCCTGGGACTAAATGACACAGGTAAGTTTTCTATCATTCAGAATGACTGTACATCAGTTACGGAAGACAACATTTGCTGTCAAGTTTGTTAAGTATTACAGTATTTGGTACCATTGCACAATGTAGGAACCACACATGCACCCCCATAGTATTCTTGTGCCTGGTTATTCTCAACTCTCTGCACTGCAGTTGACTGCAGCTTACCCTGTTCATGTCTACCAAGGGGGGGGGGGGGGCTGATTTTATTGTTTGGATCCAGACAGTCTGCCTAGTATTACCTTTGCGGGAAGAGCGACTACTATCAATCACAGCGCACCCTTTGACGCACACTGATTCTGGTAATGAGATTTTGTTTGCCCTGACACTCTGCATTTGGCTCACTGTGCAGTTGTTTGACAAATGACAGCTCTTGGGGATGACTCAGACTCCGCAGAACCAGAAGGTCTAATTTTTAACCCCTTCTGTGCCAGAGGGACCTTGAGAAGAAGGCACTGCAGGCAACGGAGGCAGCGAAGAGTGCTGGGGACATGCTAGTTCTGCAGCAAGCTTGCTGCACTTTGAGCCAACTACTGCAATAAGTTGTCATCTCCTGGTAAGGCAACAACTACAACACCAAAAAAAAAAAAAAGCAACAAAGTCTAGTAACCCACAGAAACCAATCACAACTCATTATTCTGACTATTTAATTTTACTTATTAATAATCAGAATTAATGCCAACTCTATAGTATGACAGCAATTTTTGCAAAAAGCTAGAGCCTTTAAAAAAAAAAAAAACTACATATCTGTGATTTACAATCCAAAATTAATATT